>LTAE01001685.1:0-51907 GCA_001647135.1 Pontederia paniculata | reverse complement strand
CTTCGGGACAATAATCTCCAGTTAGACTACTCAAGGATAGTGAGAGTGCTGACATAGTGACCACGCTGGTCAAGTGGGAGACTATTGTAAGGTGACCGGCATGGTCACGGGCCGTGATGGCCACGGAAGGTCGCGATCCCAGAGATCACGACCGTGATGGACGGTCCGTGATCACACGGATCACGACCGTGACGCGGACACGGATTCGCGTGAGAGGGTGCGACGATCGCGCTCCCCGTCCGTGGACGCGCCAGCCGCGTCGTGGTATATAACGCGCGGACTGCGCGTTGATTTTGGCGATCGAACCAAATAAGAAACGAGCGTCGAGGGACGACGCTCGTCCGTGCGGCGATCGCGCGGTGACGGCCGCGGATGGGGGCGGAGTGCTACGCGGTGGCAGCCACTATAAGTAGAGTAGTGTGTGCTGCGAGTCCCCAATCCATTCCCACTCATCCCATGAGTTCCTCTCTCGATCTTTCACAATATACATTGTATATTTACAATGATACATTCACCTCAACAAATATAAAATATATCAATATTGTTAGCACAACAACAACAAAAATTAATCAAGGATGTTATCGATGTAAGCATAACGTAAGTAATATTATCGATGTAAGCTCCTTATGCTCCTAGATCCTATCCGACCAGCTAGTTCTCAAGCTCTTACTTAGGTGCATTCATAAGAGTGCCTAACCAAAACCATTTGAGCAGTAAAGTCATATTTTTGGTGTGACCCACTGTGAATACTCCAAAGCTCATATTTTTGGTGTAACCCGAGCTCTTTGTTTATCTTACCTCAGACATCCCAGTGTTTATGGCGACAACCAAAGTCTACACCTTCGACGTAGCATAGCTTATCTATCATATTCAAACACTTCATATGTGGTGGCACTACAAGAAAATTACTATTTGAGGTGGTTAAGACCCTCTCAAATATGTGTATATCATCTCAAATTCGTCATTTGAAATGGTCGAGCGGCAAAAAACGGGGAAATCACATAAATGCTGATTGCAAATATCAGTTTCTATTGTAATATGATCGCATCCTAACTCCTTTGACTTAGCACACTCCATTAGTGCTTACATTACCTCAACCACCTCATGTGTACGTGGGGCGACACTTCGAGTCTCGTTGCTTTGGCTTAATTCACGTTATTTTTATCTAGCATAGAACTCTTTTACATTTGATCAATTTACGTGGAATCTCTTTAATATCTTCAATTTTCTGAGTATGATATTCCTCTTGACTACAGACACAAATATCCTACTAGCCGTAGTACTCGAGCTCTCATCGTTTCTATACATGTGCTCACAAGATTTGACCACAAAAACACTCCTACAACTCGCCATAGTACTACGGCTCTTATTGTTTCCTACTATTTGTAGTCAGTATCTTTACAAACTTAGTATCCGCTATATAAACTTTACCTAGTCTCAAATCCCCTTTCCTCCTTTGGCACGCACTCATAGAACCATGCAACAATGAATACATCCACATTTGACAAAGTGGGATCTTTTAATGTGGTTCACGTACATCCATCCTTAGTTTTATTTCCACCTATCATTCATTATATTCAAGACCTTTTGCACCATAAGATAAAGGTCTAACTATGTACACTCAACATCAAAATTCACAAATCATTCTCATGATCTAGAATTAATGATGATGCCAAAAGTGCTTATTGCTTATTGAACGATCTAAACTCAAAGAAGGAGAGCAGCTTGATGGAGAGAATAAAAATTTCAAACAGTACATGAGTAGAAGATTATCTTTCTTTCGTAGTGCTTCTTTTTTTTTCTATAATATTCAGAGTTGAAATAGTCATTGCACTAATTGTTAAGCTCCAACAAAGCATAATATTGTTGAGTGCATGGTATTGTCCTTTGATTATTATGCATTACCACTTAGTCTTGACCTTAATAATAAAGCTATATACTTATGGTCTTTATTTGAACTTCACAAAAAGATGTTAGCCGACTTCTTTCTCATTTCACACAAGTTCACATCACCGAGGTTCTGACGCAAGCGGACTAAGTATGGTACATGTTTAAACCACAGTACCTACCTATTAGTTCCCATGGAAATATGGTACATGTTTAAACCAAAGTGCTTTATCATTAAGTGTGATCATATCATCAAATATAATTAATAAATATAAACTAAATTAGATAAATCATTAGGCTCAAAGTCGGCTTATTTTTCAACAACTATTAAAATAAAAAATACTTTTATTAATAGTTATACTTTGTTGTTTTTTTATCAGGTATGAAATGGAATGATCCACAAAGTCCCATAGTTTCTCTCAAAATTTATAATTTGGGAGAAAGATAACCGGACACTTATCCAGTGTTGTTCTTTCTTTTCTCCATGTTGTGCGACACGACACGCTGCAAAATTTCAACCACATTTTGAGATACCCCATGTTTCTATCTTTATCACATTTTTGTTATATTTTTCTGTTGTTTTGTTTCCTTTTCCCACATTTCGTCTTCCAATAGCAAAAGGGTATTTGACTGATAAGATAATTCATCGTTTCGTTCACAACCCAAAACACATAAATAGAAATAAAGTATGGAAAAATCACATAAGAAACGAACCGGGCAAATACAAATTATCTTAATTTATTGTTCTAATTTGGATTGGGATATTGTTAATGTCGTCTTTTTTAAGATAAATAAATTATTATTGCTTTGTAAGCCCCCAATGGACCTACCCAAAATGGTTATTGGATCGTAAGCCATGGAAAGCAAGCGCCCTAAATGGGCTATGTGCAGGGACGATAAGCATGGGCCCATAAGCGTCCAAATGCTTGCTCGTGCGGCACCGGAATAATATGAGAACAAATAAGATATTAAAAAAGAACAGAAAAAACGAATAATGGAGAAAATAGGTCAAGCATTATTTGTGCTTCAAAAAGTTTTCAATAACTAACTATGAATTAATTCTCATAGTTTGTATATGGCATGAACGTTTGTTTTCTAAGTTCCAGAACTGTTATGTGTTTATTCGACATTAAATTAAAATTTTATGAGAACTAAGTTGGTTGAGAATATTTGAGTTTTAGAGAGTTAGTAGAGTTTACGTTATAGAGTTTTTTTCTTAAACATCAAATTAGTTTGAGTTTTGATAGAAAAAATATATGAAAAATAAAATAAGAAGGCAAATTACTTTTACTCACTAATAAATTAATGCAGTAAAATGTTACTTAGCTGCAAACATATTATATAAGTTGCAAACATTATATAAAGTTAAAATAATTTTTTTTAAAAAATTAAGACGAGAACCTTAATAGATACAAAAAAAATTTACAACATTACACGTCATCAACACATATCAAAACAAATAACTCTCCGTAGTAAACTTAATAAATCAAGCAAAGATGAATACATCACAACATAGAAATCTAAAATATACAAATTGAGTTAAACCGCACGCAACCAATGAAAAAGCCAAACCACCAACGTCTTCATCATGTTCATCAGTTTCTTCAATATTTTATATTTAGTTGAGAGTTGGAGAAAAAAGAAGGTTAGGATCACGATTAATTATCTTCACAATTTTTCAAATCCATTCTTTTTTTAATGGAGGCGTTGATGAAATGAGGGAGAGAAATGGTTCCGAAACTTCGGATTGGGGATCATCCGGAGGATAGCTTCATTCATATTCAACAGTGTGTGTGTGTCTGCTATCCTCCGTCCCCCTCCACGCCCTTTTATAGTTATCGATGTCGACTGTTACACATGACCATAATGGTCTCTTACCCTGTAACGGTCATCGACTCAATGACCATAACGGTCCATCACGGTCGTGACCAGTGATCACGACTGGTCACATTACAACAATCTCCCACTTGACCAGTGTGGTCACTGTGTCAGCACTCCCACTATCCGTGAGTAGTCTAACTGGAGATCATTGTCCTGAAGTTTTCACTATCCGTGAATACTTCACACTGACTCAGTCACTCCTNGACATCTAGGAGGCTGAAGTGGAATCAATGGGTGTCCAGAGATCAGTTGAAGAGAGGTACTCACGTCAAGATCGGGTGGCCAAAGGTGGTGGCGGACGTCCAAAGGAACTTGACTGAGGGAGAAAGGCTTCAGCACTTGAAGTTGCGGACGCCCGAGGGTGAGCGGTGGACGACCGAAGCACTAGGCGGCAGTTCAGGTGGAGACTTCACCAAAGCAGCCATCAACCAAGGCAGGAGTAGTGGACGACCGAGGAGTAGGTGAAGGTACTGTACTTGCATTAACGACTAGTTTTCTGAGTGAGATAATTAGGTCGTTAGTGCATAGTATATATTGTAATCCCAAGAGTCTCGGGAAGCAACTTTGGAAAAATATTCAGTGAGAGCATTGAGCGATAAAAAGCCTTAGTTCCCCTTCTGAGATTCGAGTGAAGAATCCTGAATAGAAGGGATTGAGAGTTCCTGAGTGAACTGTAAGAGGTTTTTCTCCTTGTCCTCTAGAACATAAAGGAGAAGTTTGTAAGGGAGCCTTCACCCTTGAAGAAGGAGTTAGTGATCTCCGGAGATCTCGAGTGCGAGAAGACCGGAGCGGGGACGTAGGCCAGGAGTTCGGCCGAACCTCGTCAACAAACTTTGTGTTTGTGTGCCTGTTTATTTTTCTCTGCTCTCTTTTCTCTCTTCTTGTTTATATCTGCGTATATGCTTCCGCTAATATAACTCATCTATCAAAATATAAGAATAGAAAGTTTTTAATACACCAATTCACCCCTTCCCCCCTCTTGGTGTCATTCCGATCCTACAGGAACATATAGACCACCACCAGGAATCTCTTCTCAATAGAATAATTCATTTGTGTGGGAGTGAGGGTTTGGCTCGCATAATTTATCACATGAAAGGTCTTATTGTAGCGTTGACCCAGCACAATCCCAATTGCTTCATCGCTCGCTCGCACATAAGTTCTAAAGGTAGACTCTAGTAAGGTGCAATCACTACAGGGGCATAACTAAGTTTGTCTTTCAAACTTTGAAAATCATTCAAATATTCAGTGTCAAACTTAGACATATTTGAGAGCAAGGTTGTCAACGACTTTGTGATTCTAGAGAAGTCTTTATTGAACCATCTATAGAAGCCGATGTGCCCTAGGAAACTCCTTACACTCCTCACTGTTGTTGGTGGAGTTAAGTTGGCGATCACATCTATCTTGGCCTTATCAACCTTAGTGTCTTTATAAAAAAAATTATGATCAAGGACTATGCCCTCCTTGATCATGAATTGGCATTTTCCCTAATTGATAACCAAGTTTGTTTCTTCACATCTCTTTAGAACTAATTCCAAGTTTTCTAAACAGTTATCAAATGAATTCCCAAATAAAGTGAAGTCATCCATAAATACTTTCAGGATTGACTTATTGATACCAACAAAGATGGTCATCATGCAATGCTGAAATGTTGCAAGAGCGTTGTAGAGGCCAAAGAGCATTCTTCTATTGGTGAAGGTACCATATGGGCATGTAAAAGTAGTCTTGGTCTTTGGGTCATGCATCAATCTGCTTGTATCCTGAGTAACCATCAAGAAAAAAACATTAACTATGCCCTAATACTTGCTCCGGCTTATGATGAATGAAGGGTAGAGAAAAATGATTCTTTCAGGTGGCATCATTTAATTTTCTATAATGTATACACAACCACCAACCAGTCACTAGCTGTTATTTATGGTACCAACTCATTATTTTCATTGCTAACTACAATTATACCCCCTTTCTTAGGAACAACCTATATAGGACTAATCTATGGACTATCAGAGAGAATATAGATTATACCTGCGTATAACAACTTGATTACTTCTTTCTCCATCACTTCCTTCAATGTTGGGTTTAATCTTCTCTAGAATTAAGTAGTGGGTTTACTGGTTATCTTCCATTAATATTTTATGCATGCACATTGATGACGAAATTCCCTTTATATTATAAATATACCAAGCAATTGCTTACTTGTGTTTCTTAGTATTTCAATTAATATCTTCTCCATCTCTTTTGACAAATAAGTAGACACAATCAAAGGTAAAAGTTCTCCTCACGAAAAGCATACTTGAGTGAGATGGTAAGTTCTTGAGCTCTAGTGGTGGAGGATTCTTTACTTCTTCCTTCACTTCATTAGTTTTCTATAAACTTATCATTGTCTTCTTCTAATTCTACAATAGGGTCATTTGCATAAGGATCTTTTACAAAATCTGCCACTGTACTATCCAATTCATCTAAATGATCATCTTCAAAAACTTCAATGGCATAGCATGCAAAAAAATAGACAAGGTGTTTGAGAGAATGGGCCATCGTAAGCTTATTTAAGTCTTCATTGTTAACCCGGAGGGTTAACTTGTCCAATTGCACATCAATCATGGTATTTCCTGTGGACAGAAAGGGTCTGCCCAAGATTATTGAAGTTTCATCATCACAGTCCATGTCCATAACAATGAAGTCAGCTGGGAACACAAACTTGTCCACTTTCATCAAAACATCTTCTATGATTCCTTGAGGAGTCTTAACTGATTGATAAACTAATTATATCATGACACTTGACTCCCTTAGTTCTACATACTGTAACTTGAGGAACACTGAATAGGGCATAATCTCTTAAGTCACATAGTGACTTAAAGCAATGAAGGTCCCTTATGGTGCAAGCGATAGTAAAACTATCAGGGTCCTTCATCTTTTGAAGTATATCTCTCTTGCAAACAACACAACACTTGGGAGTAAGTTTCACAATTCTTGTCTTTTCAATTTTGTTTTATTTGATAATACATCTTTCATTAACTTTGCATAGCTAGGCATTTGTCTCAAAGCCTAATTAAAAAAGTATATTGATATGTAATTGTTTGAATATTTCAAGGAACTTGGAAAATTACTTAGCCAATTATTCCTTTATAAATTTTTGATTGTAAGGTAGTGGCTACCTTTCTCTAGCGTAAGGTCAACAATTTTCTTTTCCTTGTTTATGTGCTCCTCTCGAGGATTGATCCCTTCTGAATCTCCAAACTCCCTATGACCTTCAGGTTCATCATATGGTTGATCATTAGGAAATTTGGAGTCTTCTAATTGTTTGTCACTTCTTGTTGAAATTGCTTTGGCCTCATCCTTCGAGTTCTTCTTGGTGTTGCTTGATAATGCTTCTGGTACTCGTCCTGCTAGGATGTTTGTTAGCTCACTCATTTGCACTTCAAGATTACAAACAAATGCATCTTGATTGGACACTTTGGATTCAATGGTGGTCATGGAATTGCTTTGTTTTGCCTCCATGCTAGATTTGGATTATTCCTCCACCCTGTGTAAGTGTTGTTGAAAGAGTTATTGTTCCTAGGGAAGGAACTCCAGACACAATGCATTCTAAAATTTGTTTAAATTGAACTATTATATTCAGAGCATTCGTTTTAGGGATGTCCTTGTCCACATGACTCACATCTCGAATTTCTTGTTGAGTGACCCTAAATGAGCCATAAATTCATTGTGTGCTTGAATTTACATTGAGCACACTTCTTGTTCTATTATTTTTGGAGCTTCTATTTTGCTAAGAATTTACTGCTACATCTATTTTTGGAGCTTCTATTTCATATATCTCCTGAGGTCCTTTTTTCCTCAAAATTGAACCTCCAACAAATGAGTTCAGTTTATCTTTATCCTCTTGAAAATAGTACATTGTAGAAAACTTCTAAGATTTTTCCACAATGGAGTTTGATGATCAAGGACTTTTGTCAACACTTTCTTGTATCTTTTCCAAGCTTCATACAATGTCTCATCATCTTCTTGCTTAAATGATCTCAAATCGTTCCTCATTTTTGCAATTTTTTTAGGGTGGGCAAAACTTGGTAATAAACTTGTCTATTAATTGATCTCAAGTTGTGATGACTCCGGTAGGTAAGGTACTCAACCAATTTAATGCTTTGTCTCTTAATGAAAACGGAGAATACTCATAGGTTAACAACGTCATCAGAAGCATGATTGCATTTGAAGGTGTTACAAATATGAATAAAGTTGTTCAAATGAGTATATGGATTCTCAATAAGTGCTCCTCCAAATTGACAAGCTTGGATCATTCTCATAGTAGATGAACTGATCTCAAAATTGTGAGCATTGATTGTAGGGAAGACTACTCTAGAATCTACATTCTTATTACTTGGAAGAGACATAATCTCTCATAGTTATCTTAGGTTCGATGCTAGTTCTTCCTACTTCACTAGCCATCTTCGCTTTCTTCCTTAGTCTTTTGGCTGCTCTTTCAGTTTATGGATCAAATTGTAATTTAATTCTTGATTGCCTTGCTTGGGAATGAGTTGCTTAAGTTATAGCGTCGAAAATGAATCTAAGATTTTCCTGCATAACCAACAAGAAGTAAAGATCCATAAAAAGAAAAATCTCAAAGTAGTTAAATGAAATCATAATATAGATAACTAATAAAAATTTTCTATGATGGCGCCAAAAACTTGATGCATGCTAAGATGTCATAAACTATTCGTTAGCATGTGCATTTATCGTTATCAAGTAATAGATAAAGTGAGTAGAATATCCTTCTCATGGGAATTGGTATTCTTATCTATCTAATTCCTCCAACTATTAGGAGATGACATTATTTTGGATAAAATTGGTTTTTTTAAAACATAAGATAAAAGGATCAAATAAAAGTTGCGATGATAGCAAACATTGGACTTGTTTAACACAATATTAACAAAGTTCTAGTTCAACTCAAACTCTTAAGTAGATTAGGATCTACCCAAAATATGATTTCCTCTCCACGATGAATCACCTATCTCAACTCTAATTGGACTTAATCCTTCCTCTCTAGGATTCTAATATAATCTACAAGAAATTAAAATGCATTAAATTGTATCTCTTGAATTATTAATCGTTCATCTTCATTATGTCAATCTAATAGACCACATACCTAATTATTCCTCTAAAGTTTCTACCTGGGCATGTCATGCAATGTTTCAAATAAAAATAAAAAATCAATTTCAAAGATCAAAGAAATATAAGAATTCACTATTCTTATCGAGAATGCTAGTAACAATCAAATTCTTGATTAATCAACAAAAGATCATTAAGAACAACATTCATGCTCATAGAAATTAGAAGAACTAAAATAAATTAAATCAAGTGTTCCACATGGTTTCCCTCACGATAGAATCACTCCATGAAAATAAAAAAAATACATAGTGAGTTCATCCTTCGAATAAGGAGAAAGAAGATTACAAAGAAAAAGAATTAAGAACTGAAAGACCTCGACGATCGTCTCCTTAGAATCTGTGCAGCACAATCTCTTCTTCTCTAACATTAGGTACTCTCTAGGCTTGAAGCATAACCCGCAATGAAGACATAGGATTTTATTTATGGATTTTCAAAAGATGTCATGACATGAGAAGAGTCCTAACTTTCTTAACATTGTTTTTGCTAGATTTTTCATCAAAACTTCACTTAATCCCAAGTCCAAATCATCAAAACATAGAGTTGAATAGTTTAAATTTAACTAAAATTCCTCCCAGATCAACATTTCATGGCTCGTGAAAGGGGTTTCACGGTCATGATCGAAATTTGACTTTGACAGTGTTGAGATTTCATGGTCTGTGAAATGAATTTCACAACCATGACCTAAAGGTTACAACTCATCTTCAAAATCTTCATAAAACGAGACCAGGATGTCACGACCGTGATCTTATGTGTCGCCCATCATTGCCTCATTCGCTCACAACCGTCAAAATGACTTCGTACTGTGATGTTCAACACTAGCATGAAGTCATTCATGTCTATCACTTCGTCGTGGTTACGGCTCTAAAAGTGGTTTCACGGTTCCGGGACAGGTCTTTAGTGCAACTCATATGCGCTTACGGGAGTGACTATCTGTCACGACCATGATTTCTGATTTTTAATTCATTTTGCCTCCGAATTCACTGCAGTTCGTTGTGGTCTTCCTTCGTGGCTCTCTTGAATGCCCTAGACTAAAAAATGAACAAATTATTTAGACTCTAACTCCACAAATTAAAATAAAATGAATTATTAAATAAAATCTTGAAACCTTGATGACCTAAATGAAATCTCCGGAACGGCGCCAAAAACTTAATGCAGTATAAATACACTAGCAAGCGTACTAGTCGTTCAAGTAATATAAAGATTAAGAGTAAGGATGTCGAACCCACAAGGACTAATGTAACCTAGCCTTATCTAATTCCAGAGTAGTAGAGAAAAGATCAAATTCAGTTTTATCTTATGCAAAAAGATAAGAAAAGATAAAATTCCAGAGATGAAGTCAGATGAGATTAAATCAAATAAAGTTGGAAGATTTAGGACTCTCTCTCACTAGTAAATCAGATTAAATCAGAATTGTTTCTAATGATGGACTAAGAATTTCCTAAAGTATGATCCCCTAAATAGGTGCAATCAACTATCTCAACTTTAGATTAACCGGGACGTTCAAACAAATCCGCCATAAATCAATCTAAACCTAAAATGCTTTAATGTTGCAGTTCTTAAATTGTTGATCGCTTAAGCAAGTTCATTCAACAGGCCACACAATCTGAATCTTAAACAAGTAATCAAATTGAGATATGCAATCCTAGGACTTAAAATTCAAAGATCAATCCTCTCTACAGATCAAACCACAAATTTTATTATATTAAACAATCAATAAAAGAAATCCATGATCATCATAGAGAAAGAACATCATTAAGGACAACATGCATATTCAAAAGGAACAATCACTAAGATTCAATCTCAAATAGGGTTTAGGAACTCCCTAACAAAGATAACTAAACAAGACAATAGTTATTCCAAATAAAAGAAATCGAACTCTAGATCTCTGCAGAAGATCTTCAAATCTTGCTCTTCTTTGCCTCTAAAAGATCAGAATTTCACTCCAGGTTCAGATTAGATCTCTCTGGCTTCTTCTCTTCCAATCTGTCTCTCCATTCTGTGTGAATAATCTATCTATAATACCTCGCTCTCCTTCTGGTTCTCCACGTGTATTTATAGCCCCCAAGGTGTTTCTAGGGTTTTCATAGAGTTTGAGAAAGTTTGAAAACCTTTCCATCCAAAGATAAGAAAATCTCTAGTTGAATTTGTAACAATCTTTGTGGCTGAGAATTCCTCCTTTAAAACTCCTTCAAGTAGGATAAATAATGTTTTCTTTTGATCCCCAAAGAGTTTGGATAGGTTTAGAAACATTTTCCAATCGAAATTCCTCCAAAAGATTCGGTTTTGAGCGAAAATGGACGAAATTGCGCGTGCTGTTATGGGCTATAACAGGAGCTGTAATAGCCTACAATAAAATGTTGTGGCCCATGAAATTCCAAATAATGACCCACGATTAACTGTAACGGCCCGTAACACAGGGCATTTGACCCTAGAAGTTGCATTTTTTTCATCATTTACTGCCTGTAACGTCTTAGAACGACCCGTAACGATCTGGATTTCTGAGTTCTGAGCTTCGATAAAGGTCGTAATATGAGCATAATGGCTCATGATGGCTCGTTGTGTAGGATCTAGATGGCACCAAGAGGAGGGGGGGGTGAATTGGTGTATTAAAAACTTTTGTTCTTCTTAACTTAATCTAGATGTGTTGTGTTTAGCGGAAGCATGCATATACGAATATAAACATAAATAGAGAGAAAAGAGTAGAGAGAAGAACAAACACAAAGAACAAACACAAAGTTTGTTATTGAGGTTCGGCCGAACTCTTTGGTCTACGTCCCCGCTCCGATCTTCTCCCACGAGATCTTCGGAGTTCACTATCTCCTTCTTCAAAGGGCGAAGGCTTTCAGCCTCCTTTTTATACCCTAGGGTTTCATATTAATCTACAGTAATCTCTCGATCTCGATCAATGGCTGTGATAGAATCCCTTTAAAACCTCTTCTAAATCTTCAGAAACATCTGCCAATCAAATCTCTAGAGTCCTGGATCGAATAGAAATATTTCCGGCCATCAAATCTTATCAAATACGCGAATATATAAATCTACGATATTTTCTCACGGCACATTATAAATTATAACGGCTCGTAATGGATCAATTCTTCGTCTGGTCTACATCTTCACGGCTCGTGAAGTAATCTCACGGCCCGTAAGTATATGATTCTTCCTCTGGTCTGCCTCCTTCACGACCCGTAATGGAAAGTAACGGCCCATAAATCATGCACAAGCCAGTTTCTCCCGAGGTGATTTTCCCGACTTACGGCCCGTGATGGTACATCACGGCCCGTAACATCTTGTTGTAGCTTCGGCATCGCATCGACATACGTCGTGATATGCTCTTACGCCTCATGACTTGCTTCGTAACGGCTCGCAACCATCCATAACGGCCCGTGACGGATTGTTCCTGAGTTGGGAGCTTTCGGCCAATGTCGTAATGCTTTATAGCGATCGTGAAAACCCTTGTTACGGCCCGTAATGCGTGATAACGGCCTGTAACGACTTGAACTTGGGTCTGCTGCAGTCGTGATGCTGTAATGGCTCTGATGGCATGTTTCAGCTGCTTTTATACCTGCATCACGGTCCATAATGAATTGTCACGGCCCTTGATGGGCACTGGAAATTGAATTCATCTTCGTAAATGCGTGCTTTTGTGAATTGCTTCCAGCCTTTAGCCTTTTCAGTTGATATTCTGCAAAATAGTCACCAACAAGAGTAGAATCACGACTTGAAATAATATTAATAAAGACTAAAATAGATGCATGCGATGCCAAAATGATTCAAAATGATGCCTAATGCAGGCTCTAAAATATGTTGTAAAATATATGCATCATTCCCCAAGGATTCCGACGATAAGAGTTTTGCCGAACATCCTGGGGCTAACAGATACAAGATCAAAATAAAGTTCAGCCAACATAGTTCTTGCTGTAATAAAAAGTATGTGCATAAGAAATTAAAGTTCATCGGCGTTCGTCCTCCCCCCTTTCATTTGTTCGGCCTCCATGTCCTTTTAAAGAGTTTCCAGCCTTGCGCCCCAAGTTCTGCTCCAGGCTGGCAGTAATCTTCCAAATTTGTCTCCAAAATCTTAGCCTAAGTTGTTATGGCAGGTAAGATCTCGACTGTTATGGAAGGTAAATTCTTGGCCTGGGATGATATGGCAGTTAGGATCTGGGTTGTTATGGTAGATAGAATATTGATCTGGATTGTTATGGCAAAATCCACCTGCATATCCGAAAATCAAATATAAAGATGCTGAATATTTAAAATATGGAAAATAAATATAAATCAGTAGATAACGTTTACAAAAATAGAACTCTGGGCAAGCTTTTAAGAGGTTGGGTCTAGTTTTTTGGGTATACCTTTTCCTATCTTCAACTACTAAGAGCCTGAGAAATAATTCAAAAGAAGGAGAAAGCAGCAAAAATGAATTTCTGACTTTCAATTTCTAAATAAACTAAAACAGCAAATCTGGAGTTCGAACCCCACACACCAGTCACATTGCAGCTTGAGTACAAACTTGATATAACAAAAGCTAAAAGACCGGCCATTCAAATCAGTTCTGACACACCTAAAACGTCTAAAACTCAAGAAAACCAAATCACTATGGAAAGAGAGTTAGCGGCTCAAGGTCCAAGATATCTTAAAGATACATAATCACCTATGACCAATAAAGTGGGAGTCCAAAGAGTTCAACCTATGGCCAATGCTAATTTCTAGCTACAACTTGCCGTTATGACATGATCCAACAAGATCAATTCAAAGGGACAACTACTGAAGATCCAGCCCAACATTTGGATAATTTTTAAGAGATTTGTGGAACTCTTCAATTTAACAACATACTTGTCGATGCTATCTAAATGAGGCTTTTTCCTTTCTCATTGAGAGGGAAAGCCAAATTGTGGTGGAAGAGTTTAAAACCTGAAGAAGTAGCTAATTGGGACACATTAATGCAAAATTTCTTTGCTGAGTTTTTTCCTCCAAGAAAAATTGCACATATTAGAGACGAGATATATAACTTTAGAATATTAGAAATGAAAAACATGTATGAAGCTTGGCAAATGTTTCAAAATTTAGTTGCATCATGCCCACATCATGAATATGATAGATGGCAACTATTAGATCACTTTCATTCAAGATTGAATTACCCGACTACAATTGCATTGGATAATGCAGCAGGAGGAGTCTTTGCAACAACTGATATAGATAAAGCATACAATACCATAAAGAAGTTAGCAAAAAATCATCATTATTTGAGGTATGAAAGATCGAGGAAACCTACAAAGAAGAGATCATCTGATGAAGGAAAAATCTTATCATTGAAGGTTGAAGAAGCCCTACAAAAGGCCTTGGGAAAACTGAACCTCACATCCCAAATCAACGTGGTGCAGCCCCCCGAGGGCAAAGCTGTGATGTCTGTGGAAATTCAAGACATTCCACTGAACTGTATAATCTGTTTCAACAAGACCCCCAATATGACTAACTCAATGCCTATGTATTTTGCCCTAAACTTCCTTCTGAGAAATATACGCCTGAAAAGAGAAACCACATATATTTTTCCTATAGAACCATTATGAGAATGCTCCAAATCACAACCCTCCTGCTCACAATCCTGCTTGGAAGCCCTGAATTTTGCCAAGACCACCTCAACAACAGCCGCTCATGCTACCTAGCCCAAATCCTGAACCTTCAAAGTCCAAATTGGAGGAATTGATACAACAGTTGATGAAGCAACAAGAGCAGATGAATTCCAGGATTGAGCAGCTAGCCACTCATAAAAAAATGTTAGAGAACCAGATAGCTTTACAAGCAAATGCTGAAGCTTCACGACCCCACACTTTGCCAGGACAGGCAGAACTAAATCCTAGGGAACAAGTTCAAGATGTTACATTTGGGAAGAACTTGCCACCAAGACAACCAGCTGCAGAAACATATCAAACACTAGAGAAACTAGAAGACCAGAACACCCAACGTCAATGTGAGAAAGAAAAACAATATTAACTTGTAGAATAAAATCAAACCCCAACCCAAACTAAACAACCAGTTGATTGCCATCTACCCAAAGAATGCTAAAAGCATAAGAAGAATAAAGTTTGGCAGATTCATGGAGATATTGAAGAAATTGTGAATCAGTATACCCTTTGTAGAAGCAATCCAACAAATGCCCTCTTATGAAAAATTCCTAAAAGACATTTTTTCAAAAAGAGGATGCTGGATAACAAAGAGATTGTGTCTGACTGAGAATGCTAATGCGGTGATCCTAAACAAATTACCACCCAAATTGAAGGATCCTAGCAGCTTCTCTGATACTTGTGAGATCGAACACCTACAAATTAAAAAAGGCACTCTTTGATCTAGGAGCTAGTATATGTGTCATACCTTCCTCCATGTGTGATAAACTCAACGTTGGAGATCCAAAGCCTACGAATATGATACTGAAATTGGTTGATAGATCAGTGAAACATCCTAGGATAATTCTTGAAGATGTACCAATTCGAGTTGGAAATTTCTTTATCCCTATTGAATTTGTAGTCCTAGACATGCCTGAAGACTCAAACACCTCCATAATCCTCGGAAGACCTTTCCTTGCCATTGCTGAAGTTGTCATTGATGTAAGGAGTGACACATTCTCCTTTCAAGTGGAGGATGACAAGATAGAATTCAACCTAACCAAAACACTGAAAAATCCAGCTTGAGATTAACACTATGAAGATTATGATATTATTGAAGAAGTAGTGCAGGAAGTATGAGCAATAACCCTTATGAAAAAATATGACAAGACCTAGAAGACAATGAAGATACTGAATAGTCTAAAGTTGTAGTTGATTAACAAGTGTTGTTAGATTCAAAAAATTCAGGAACAAGCGGTGAAGAAAAAAATCAGTAACACACGCTGGAATCAGTTATCACAACCCTGCTAAGTCAATCGAGTGAAGCACTAGTTGACTCTACTGAAACCAAGTTAGCACCTAAGCTCGAACTGAAGCCACTTCCACCTACATTGAAGTATGAGTTCCTTGGACCAAACTCCACCTATCCTATAATCATTAGCTATGTTTTACCAAAAGATCAACTTGGCAATTTGTTGGAAGTAATTAGAACCCACCGAAAGACCATTGGTTATTTAATCGATGACATCAATGGAATCAGTTCATCACTGTGTATGCACAAGATCCCCCTTGAAGATGATCACAACCCAACAATTGAGGCACAAAGAAGGCTGAATCCGAACCTAAAGGAAGTTGTCAAGAAGGAGGTTCTGAAACTACTGAATTTTGGACTCATCTACCCTATTTCCGATAGCAAATAGGTAAGCCCAATCCAAGTTGTTCAAAAAAATGGAGGCACAACAATCATCGAGAATGAGAAAGGAGAACTCATCCCCAATCGTGTTAGTACTGGATGGAGGATGTGTGTTGATTATCAAAAACTGAATAAGGCAACAAGAAAGGATCATTTCCCACTACCATTTATTGATCAGATGCTTGAGCGCATGACTAGATAAGTATTTCTGCAACCTAGATGGATATTCAGGTTTCTTGCAAATTCCCAAACACCATGCTGATCAAGAAGAAGATGACCTTCGCATGCTCATACGGAACCTATGCATATAAAAGAATGTCTTTTGTTCGTAAATCGCACCGGCCACTTTTCAAAGGTGCATGATGTCCATTTTCTCATAATTCATTGAAGATATAATGGAAGTCTTCATGGATGACTTTTCAGTATATGGGTCATCATTTGACAATTGTCTATGCAATTTGAATAAGGTTCTGCAAAGGTGTGAAGAGGTGAATCTTGTGCTGAATTGGAAGAAGTGCCATTACATGGTAACTCAAGGAGTTGTGCTTGGGCACATAGTTTCATAGAAAGGTATTGAAGTAGACAAAGCCAAGATTGAAGTAATTGAGAAGTTTCCACCACCGATTAATGTGAAGGAAATAAGAAGTTTCCTAGGGCATGTGGGATTCTATCGAAGGTTTGTAAGAGATTTTTCCAAAATAGCTAAGTCATTGACAGATTTATTGCATAAGGATGCTGAGTTTTACTTCGACAAACATTGTCTAGAAGCATTCAACAAGATCAAGGAAGCACTTACCTCAGCTCCTATTTTGCAATCGCTCGATTGGAGTCTACCTTTCGAAATCTGTGTGACTCCAGCGATCATGTTGTAGGTGTTGTCCTTGGACAAAAGAAAGACAAAGACAACACTGTCATCTAATCGAATTTTGGATCCTACACAGCAGAACTACACCACAACTGACAAGGAGATGTTGGCAATAGTTTATGCAATCGACAAGTTCAGACGGTATTTGGTAGGATTTTAAGTAAGTTTTTACACAAACCACGCACTGAAACACGTAATGCAGAAGAAGGACACCAAACTCCGACTAATAAAATGGGTTTTCTTGCTGCAGGAATTCAACTTGGAGATCACAGATAAAAAGGGAGCAGAAAACCTTGTTGCAAATCATCTGTCGAGGCTGATCGAACCCCTTGAAGACTACTCCAAACCAATTAATGAGAACTTCCTCGATGACTCACTCTTTGCAGTATTCAACACGAAGTCGCCTTGGTACACTTACATAGAAAATTTCCTAGCACATCAACAAGCCTTCAGAAAGGATTACATTTCACCGGAGATGACTTATCAAGGGAAGAAGAAGCTATTCAATGAGCTCAAAAACTTCTATTGGGATGATCCTATGCTTTTTAAGAGATGTTTTGATGGAAAATTTATGAGATGTGTACTAGAGTCAGAAGCTTACAGGATCATAGAGGAATGTCATAGTTCTGCATATGGAAGCCATGGTGGAATCTAGTGAACTATCATAAAAATACTACAAGCTGGGTATTATTGGCCGACTATATTCAAGGATGTGAATGCCTTTGTGCGACAGTGTGATCGCTATCAACATACCGAAAATATTTCAAGGAGAAACAAAATGTCAGAAACTAGGATCCTCGAAGTCGAACTCTTCGACGTTCGAGGAATCAATTATATGAGACAATTTCCAACATCTAGAAGATTCAAATATATACTAGACGAAGTGGATTGAAGCCATCCCGATTGAAGCCATCCCAATTATGCATTGTGATGTTGTCTCTATCTGAAAACTTTTTGGGAAAGGTATATTTCCATGATTTGGAATTCATAAGACAGTTATCAGTTATGGAGAATACACTTCGAAGAAAAATAGTTCGAAAACATGCTCCACAAATATGGGATTTATCATAGGGTAGCAACTGCCTATCACCCACACACGAGCGACCGTCGAAACTAGATGAAGCTTTATGGGCATGCCGAACAACCTTCAAGACAGCTTTTGAAGTCACACCCTACAAACCAGGGATAAAAGCACCTGAGAAGGAAAAATCATGTCATCTACTTGTTGAGATGGAATACAAGACATACTGGGTTGTGACACACCTAAACTTGGGCATGAAGATGGTCGGAGATAACCTCAACTTGCATAGCATAATTAGAAAATTATGACTTCAAGCCTTTGAAAATGCTAATATCTATAAGAAAACAACTAAGGCTTGGCATGATCAATGTATTCTGAACAAATCAATTCAAGTCGGAGGAAAAGTCATTCTTCAACTCAAGTTTGAAAATCTTTCTAGGAAAAGTTAAGTCTCGATCGACCGGTCCCTATATAGTTCAAAGAATATTCGATCACGGAGCAGTAGAACTAATCTCAGAGAAAAGGCATGTGTTCAAGGTGAATGGGCATCGACTTAAGACATACCAACCAGGGATAAAAGCACCTGAGAAGGAAAAAAGTCACATTCGAGCTAGCTGCAACATTGTGAACGCAGAAAATGTCTAGTCAAGGACATTAAATAGTGATGCTTACTGGGAGGCAACCTAGTCTAACACTTAATAAATTCTATGTTTTTTGTTTGTGTAATTTTCAGGACGCCAATTCGACAAGGTTGTGATCGGCGAGTAGCAGGCTTGTGAACGAATCAGGAACCACCTTGACGTTGGACAGGATATTCCAATTTTCGCCCACCAATATTTCACAGAAATTATGACCTTGCCACTTAAGGAGACCGGCCAGTACCTTTATTCTCTCTCACACCACTATCTTCCCATGGTCGACCTTCCATATTCACCACCTTACTCCTCTAACCAATCTCCATCTTCATCCAACACCGCTTATGGTAGGAACAAGAGGGCAAGCGAAAGGGAAAACGTGGAGGCCAAAACCTAAGGGAAAGCAAGTCACGACGGCTACTAATCCACTCATCATTGATGCCGAAGTTCTAGCCACTGACTCATCTGTTGCCGGACCTCCACCACAAGAGTTCACGCAACAACACCGATGTTAGTTGCACAGGATCCGCATCTCATTCTCGAGGTACGGCCACTGCAAGCCGTTCCTCCTCCTGCCTCTCTAGATAGAATGACGAAAGCAAATGTCACTGCAAAGCCACCACCATCATGTACACCTGCAACTTCCGATGCCCCAACATCGACGCCCCAACACCAATGCCCCAATCAGGACTGACTGAACTGTCTACATCACTGGAGAAGCAAGCGACTAGACGGAAGTTGATAGCCAAGAAGGCGACTTGAATCACTATGACAGCGGCAAAGGTCCTAAGTTTGGAGAAGCATCAGACCCTTCCACCAGTTCCTGAAGCACCAGAAGCTGCACCACCACAACCATCGACACGATCTCAAGCAGTAGTAGCCGCCTCTATGCCATCCAAGAAAAAAGGAAAGGAGCCTGAGCAACCAAAGACAAAGAAGACTAAGAAGGCATCAAAAAAGGAAGCTGCAGCAATTCCCGAGCCGACCAAAGAACTAGAGGATGAGGTCGACCATCAACCCTTGAAGGCACGAGCACAAAAGAAGAAGCCCGCAGCAGACCAAGCTGAAAAACCTATTGAGGCCCCTACAACAACTCTGGCGATGGAACCTACTCCTAAGAAAGTACTGAAGCCAACCTCTATTGTTCCCCCAAAACCAAAAAACAAAGCTGCACCGGCAAAATCCAAGACGAAGAAGCGGCCCCAACCTCCACCTGAAGATGAGGAGGAAGAAGACATTGATTTGCATCCCTTGGTCATGAAGCCATGCAAGTGAAACAAAGCTGACTAAGAAAGAAGAACCCATCGCGGAGGAGACCCAACAACCAACAATGGAACAAGTACAAGAGGAAGCACCTTAGTCAGAGGAACTAGTACCATCACAACCTAAAACCATAGACGAAACACCAGAGGATGCACTACCCTAGGAAGCCTTGTCGTCACATCTCCACAAACATTGGAAATTCTAGTTGTCACACTCGAGCAGTCGACAAATGCAGAGGAGACCGACAAGGAGGTCGAGCCTGAGGTTCATCCTGACCTCCCAACTCCAGAAGAAGAACCAACAACACCTACTGATGCAACCAAGCCCAGTGGCACCGATCTACTCCAATTACCAGCCCAAATCTAGTTCCGCAATGACCAACAATGTTCGCTATAGAGAAGCTCAGCACTAGGAAGATTCTCACCACAAGATACCTGGACACCGTAGCTCTCAAGACACTCGGCCTGCTCGATGACATGACCAAGAAACTGAAGAAAATGGGTGTTGATAGGTTCTTTATGAACTCATTGCCTATTATGAGTAAGTTGCTATTGAATTTCTGAGTTCTTTGGATGTAACGGATACTGAAGATGATCTTAGACTTAACTTCCTCCTATTTTATCAAGAGTTCTTTGGAGTTTTGATGAGTTTTGCAAAGTTTATAGATTTCCTACCAAGACCGTTCAAAAGACAAATACAAGCTATAAGTGAGTTGAAATTTGGAAATGGACCACAGGAGAAAACCGTTATGTACTCCGACAGGCGAAGTCATCTCTTTTCAGAACCCAACATAAGATACTTTCAGAAAGTATCATTCAACATCCTATTTGGGAGGTACAACACTGAAGCTAATGTCCGTGAAGCTGAAATGTATATGATCTAGAGTTCTTGAAGGGGAAGAAAGTTAATGTCGGATATATGTTTCTGGAATACATATCTCGATTGGACACAACCGAGAAAGGACCAATTGTCATAGGTGGTCTGTTTAACCCCATCATCGAGAGATGCAAAGCCGACTTGTCTAAGCTGCGCACAATTAGGGGAGCAACCAAAATTGACTTATCTGTGATGCTCAGCATGAAGATTATAGCAATTCGAGACGGGCGACTATGCTCTAGTGTACAAGGGGAATTATACATTCATTGTGCTACCTAACCCGACACTGATATCAACAAAGGCAAGAATTGAACTCTTCTCACACCTGAGTCGAGTGCCCCTCACAGCACCGCAGCCACCGCATAGAAGACATCCTCAGCTGACACGACTAACAGAGGATCCCTCATTTCCATGCTGACCAAATTACTTGCAGATCAGCGTAAGCACTCTGCACTCCTAGAAACTATTGTCATCCAGAACAGGATCTCAAAGAGGAGCACTGCCAACTCAAGAAGGACTTGCTGAGCAAGCTAGAAAAAAATCAACTGGAACTGGAGTAGGACGATGATAGCTCCAGGGATGAATCATCCTCCACATGATTGACAACTCTCCCGGCATGGCTTCAACACTAAGGATAGCATTGGGGTTAAGTTTGGATAGGCCATGGTATTAACATACATAACATGCTTTTGAACTTCTATCTCTTGTCTGCTCGCTCATGATCTTTTGCTTGCTTGTTGTTTGTGTTTCGATATCACATTTTTGGATTGTTGTTGTCACACTTGATGTCACACCCCTACTCTCCTTCTGTCTATTAAGAAATTTTGATGGTTTAACTATCCTGCTATCATGACCCTGCCATCTGAATGAACCTTGTTGAATGTGGTTTTGTGCACTTGAAATTACAATTTGGCTTGCCTTATTTATTTCTCGACTTCTGAATTAAGGCAGTATAAGGTCCAAACCATGTGTAGTTATAGGTTTTATTGTAGCACTGTGACTTGATGAATGCCCGACTTGACAAATTGTATTTAGGAATCAAAGTTTTGCGCATTGAACTATCTCGTTTATCACAACCTTGCTTTTTAGGCTTGAGAATCTCATATCTTTGTCAGCAACCGACCCCTATGAAAAGAACAAATTTTAAGTTTCCTTGTCTATCCCCCCATGTTTGCGGGGATGTTTTTTTCTCAAATAACTACTCCGCCGACCTTCCACTTGGAAGAGTCAAGATAATTCTTTTGAAGAACTCCCCTACCTACCCGATTATTCTCAGAAGAAAGGGATGGATAATGTCACAAGAACAATTCCTCTCACCCCCAATAACTACTCCTTTGCCCTTCCACCTGGAAGAGTCAAGGGTATCCTATTCCATAGCACCCTTAGCATCCTCATTGAGTATTCCCGAAAGAAAACGTGAGGATATGCTAAGGTAAGACTCTCTTTTTGCTTTCACATCTCTACATCATTTTCAAAAAAAGAAGAAAAGAAAAAAATATAAAGGTGTGGACAAGGGAGGAAAAAGAATGAAAAAAGTGTGAGCTCTGGAAACGGAAAAGGCGAAAGGTTTGCCTTTATCTTTGTTTAAAAAGTAATTTTTTTGCCTAACAGGTGGTTTGACACACAGACTGTGAGGTTGTGATCTTGAGTTGCGTTTAACTAGAGTTCAGTGATTCCTAAATTTAGTTGCAATGTACCATGAAGTAAAATTGTTTTGTGGAACGTGGCTTGTTCCTTATGTTGTGGTCTTCGCATTTGAAAATGGCATTTCCTTAGTCTTAATTCATTTGCCTGAGGACAAGCAAAGGTTCAAGTATGGAGATGTTTGATGTGATGCATCAAGTGCTAAGTATTAGGTTCTTTATAGTTATGATTTGCACTATTTTCGTAGGTCTTGTTGTACTCGGGCCCCATTCCATGCTATGTTCCCACTTTTGTGACAAGCACACACCATACAACCAAGTGATGCTGCTTTATGCCTACATTTCATAAACTTCAAAAAAAGGAGCTTTCACACCCTCGCATCATGAAGCATCACGACTCTACACAAGAGATTGCCTGACGGCAAAAGCCAAAATGGAAAAGAATCTTTTACAACCCATATTTGACAAGGACATAACAAAAGGATCATAATGACAGTACCGAGCTGGACAGAGATGCTATGTGTCGAATGAAGACAAAGGGTATAAGGACGAATCAAAAGGCGGAAAAATTATCTCGCATTCTAGAAAACAATTTTGGGGAGTGGACACACGGGTATCACCTCTTCTCCATCGCCGGAGGATGTAGAGACGATGTCATTGATGAAAAGCAGTGCACTGTGAAGAACATATGCTTTTATAACATTTATTCTTGTATTTTGATGAAATGATCTGTAACTAAGTAGGATTATCTAGAGTTAGTAGTAGGGGATGAAGGATTAAATTTCTACTTTGGTTTCAAACATCTTTGAAATATTTCTTGTTTTCGTTTTATGAACCCATAGTTTGATTTCATTTTTGAATCCAATGTTGTGAATAGTTTTGTTTATCTTGTGATCGGATGCGACTGACCCTCGACTCAGTTTTCTTTCTTATTTACACTCCCTCTTGCCGAACGATACATCCTTGACCAGCGGCATCCGATGAAGTGAGTGGTTGTGGTTTACTTTTCCGCTCAGTGCATTGGGTCACTACCATCGGGCGATTCACAACTCTGCATCCATTAGAACCAGTCTTATTATTTTCTCCATTAGAACGTTTGGAGGACTGACCATCACATCTCGCTCTCACATAGTCCGGTGGCGCGCTCCATCATAGGTTCTACAGACCTGTGATGCAGGGTTGTACGCCAAAAAACCCTCAATCCGTTAGCAAACAATTGGACTCACCTAGACTAGGTTCTGGATTCTTTCACGTTTTTCATCGCGTGACTGCGGGGAGATCATGACTGATATCCCTTAAAAAGGAATCCATGATTTCTCTCTTCACCGAAATCTGATTTAGTATACAAACCATGCATGTTAATGATAATCCAATTCGACATCCACGAACTCTACTAACTCTAGAGTTCCTTCACATCTCTGTTGTATCTAGTACTTGGTTAATCGTGATCTATTTAGTTCTCATTATCATAGTTTATTTATTAATTCATCTGAAAATCCTAAAAATTAGTTAATTAGAACTTTAGTTTCTTTTACATAATTGTTCTCATTTTTTACTAGTATCGAGTGAATTGCTCTAATCATTGCTTTCGTCTCCCTGTGGATTCGATACCCTAAGTATTGCACATGATTAGCTATATACTTGCAGCATTCATAGTGTTGTTCTAGGAATTTTAAAATTGATTGTCTATGATTATCACTATCTTGCATTTACACAGTCACAACTTTGCTTGATAAACTTATATTTGAATTTGATTCTAATTTATCCCTAGACACTACACATCACTGTTGCTGGGGAACATTTTGATTTTTCACATTTTCAATTCTTTGTTTGGTATTGAGCTGAATCATCCACTTTCATTGTTTATAATCGAGTATCATTGTTTACATTCCACTTTTCTTCTTTCATTTTGATCGTTTTCCTTTTTGTAATTAGTTCTTTCACATTTTTTCCTAGTGCTCAATCTTCCATATTATTAATAGATATTGCACTTGCATTTAATTGTCTATGTCATGCTCTAGTAGTGCAAAAGACAAATCAGGAGACTTTGATATTGAGATGGAAAGAAATTTCAGAGTAAGAAGGAGAACACAAAGAGAACATAGATGACGAGCTCACATTGCTAGGCAGTAGATTCCAATGGCTAATCCTGATGCAAATAGACCCTTATAGGAGTTTTGTACCCCCATAGTTGTCGGATTAAACTCAGGGATAGCTAGGCCAGCAGTCAATGCAAATAGTTTTCAACTAAATCCTGCACTTATTACAGTTCTTGGACATAATCAGTTTGGGGGATTGCCCACAGAGGATCCAAATCAGCACTTGATCATGTTCCTGGAGATATGTGATACATTCAAATGCAATGATGTGTCAAGTGATGCAATTAGACTCCAAGTTATTTTCATTTTCTCTTAGATACCAAGCCAAGACTTGGTTGAGATCAATTGAACCTGAGACCATAAGGACATGGGATGAGTTTGTAGCTGTCTTTTTATCAAGATTCTTCCCCCTGGAAAGATAGTGGGAATGGGAAATCAGATCACATCTTTTCTACAATAGGAGAATGAAACCATCTATGAGGCATGGAAAATATTTAAGGATATGTTGAGAAGTTGCCCCCATCATGAATTTCAGAAATGGATGGTAGTTCAGACCTTCTATAGTGGATTAGCACCTGCAAGCAAGAATTCTCTTGACTCAATAGCTGAGGGCAGATTCATGGCGAAAAATATAGATAATGGATATAGACTCATTGAGGAAGTCACCATGAATCATCATAACTGGATGCAGGACAAGGCTAATCGACAAAAGCCTCAAGCAAGCACCATTCTAGGAGCTGAGAATTGGGATCATATTACAACTAGGTTTGAGGGAATTGTCCAAAGAGCAATCGAGAAGAATAGTATGAATCAGAATAAAAAATGCACCAAACCTAGGAGTATCTGTTGTTGAAGCTGCCCGTGGCTATAGTGCACCGACCCCACCTAGTGTGACAGATGTGGATCACCAGACCATATGACAATTAGTTGTAATTCTCCATGGTAGAATGTGAGAGATGAATGCTCTGTTCCCTTATGGTGAAAATCAGCAATCGGAGAAGAAAAAAAAACAACCTTATGATCAGCAATACCAGCAAGTTTCCCCTGGATTAAATGACATCCCAACTTATCCTAAAGAATCAACATATTCAGCAACCCCAAGGCCAAACTCAGACTTTCAAGACAAATCTGCAAATGCCACCAGCCCAGTCCAACCAAAAGAGATATTTATCATTGACACCTTCCCAACAGCAATAGATGACATCAGCTCCAGGAAAATCCAACTTGGAATTATGATGGAATAGTTAATGAAAAATTAGGAGCAAGAAAATGAGGCCATGAAGTAATTGTCATCAAAGGTAGAAGGGTTGACTACTCACAACAAGATCCTAGAGAACCAAATAGCCCAACAAGCTAGCATGGTTTCAAGACTACCTGGAATGTTTCCTGGACAACCTAAAGCTAACCCCAAGGAACATTGTCAAGTCGTGACTCTTTGAAGTGGTAAACAATTAGAGCAGATGAAGACACCTAAGCTCAGTGCAGAAAAACCTGAAGTAGTTTGTTCACCCCAAGGAAATCTTGAAGTGTCACTCAAGATAACTGAACAACACCAAACCATAAATGAAAAACCTATGGAGAACTCCAAGAAAAAATAAAACATTGACCATTCACCTTACCATTCCCTCAGAGATTAATGAAGATACAAAATTACCAACAGTTTGTAAGGTATTTAGACATTCTTAGGAAGTTGCACTTGAATCCTTTGTTGAGGCACTACAGCAGATGCCTAGATATTCCAAATTCTTGAAGGATGTTTTGTTAAAGAAAAGAAGGATTGATGTGCATGAGACAATGGCTCTAACAGAGGAAGTCAACTAAGTAATTCAATGAAAATTTATTCGTAAACTAAAAGATCCTGGCAGTTTTTTGGTTCCTTGTGATATAGGGAATTTACATATCAGTAGAGCCTTGTGCGACCTGGGGGCAAGTGTCAGTTTGATACCTTTGTGTCTCTGCCAGGAATTGAATGCTGGGGGGCTTAAAGCCTACAGCTGGCTGACAGATCAATAAAATACCCCCTAGGTATACTCGAAGACATACAAGTAAGAATAGAAAAAATTTATATATCAGGCGACTTTGTAGTGCTCAACATGGAGGAAGATTTAAACACACCACTGATTTTGGGCAGACCATTCTTTGCAACAGCAGGGGCCATTATAGATGTAAGGAATGGTACATTGTCATTTCAACTTGGGGATGAAAAAATTGACTTCAATTTGGCCCAAGCCATGAAATCTCCATCAAGGCAAGAAAATGTGAATGAGGCAGAAGAGGTTCTTAAAGAGGCAATTAAAGAAGTTTCTGTTGTTATCCAAATTGGAGACTTAAATGGTAAAATCCTTACTGAACTAGAGGAAATAAATGAAGATGGTGTCATGAATCAGTCAGATGGGAGCACCCATCTAGCGTCAAGGTGTGAAAACCCTAAGGTTGTTATCCTTGAAACAACCTATCTTATCTCAGAAATGGTAGTACTCTCTATGGATGATTCCAAGGCTGCACCACAAGTAGAGATGGAACCCCTTCCCTCTACCCTCAGGCATGAATTTCTTGGTCCTAACTCCACATATCCTGTGATTGTAAACTCAGCCCTTGATCCTGACCAAACCGACCAGCTATTGAAGATGCTTAGAAAGTACAAGAAAGTCATAGGTTACATTATGAGTGACATTAAAGGTTTAAGTTCATCCCTTTGCATGCACACGATACCTTAAGACGAGAATGACAAACCATCTATTGAGAGCCAAAGGAAACTAAACCCTAATTTGCAAGAGGTGGTGAACAAGAAAATTCTGAAACTTTTAGACTCAAGCATGATTTACCCCCATTTCCGATAGCCCTTGGGTCAGCCCTATGCAGGTGGTACCTAAGAAAAGGGGTTTGACAATAGTAGAAAATGATAAAGATGAGAACATCTCAACTCGAGAAATTAGTGGGTGGAGGATATGTGTTGGCTTTAGGAAATTGAATAAAGCAACCAGGAAAGACCACTTTCCCTTACCGTTCATTGACCAAATGCTTGATAGACTAGCCAAACATGAGTAATTTTGCTACGTAGATGGATTTTCAGGTTTCCTCCAAATACCAATTCACCCTTCGACCAAGAGAAAACCACTTTCACTAGACATATGACACTTTTGCTTATAGGAGGATGTCTTTTCGGTTGTGTGATGTGCCTGCAAGTTTTCAATAGCGTATGACAACAATCTTTTCTAATTTCATTGAAACCATTATGGAGGTATTCATGGACGATTTTTCAGTCCATGGATCCTCTTATTCTTGTTATCTAATGAATTTGGAAAGAGTATTGTGCAGGTGCCAAGAGGTTAATTTAGTCCTCAATTTGGAGAAATGTCACTTCATGGTTCAGCAAGGAGTAAGCTAATAAGATCAATGTTATCCCACAGCTACCCCCACCCACGAATCTTAAAGGAATAAGGAGCTTCTTGAGGCATGCTAGATTCTATAGGAGATTTATTACAGACTTTTCGAAGATTGCTAGGCCACTCACTGAGCTGCTGCAGAAGGACAAAAAATTTAGATTTGATGAATGTTGCCTCCAAGCCTTCAATAGGATTAAAGCAGCATTAACCTCAGCACCCATCATGCAGCCACCCGACTGGTCCATTCCCTTTGAAATCATGTGAGATGCTAGTGATAATCCAATAGGATCGGTGCTAGGGCAAAAGAAAGAGAAGCTACACCATGTCATTAGTTATGCAAGAAAGACACTAGACCAAACACAACTACTGAGAAAGAACTGCTACATGTTGTTTTTGCTACGGATAAACTCAGACGATATTTGATTGGATCCAAAGTGATTGTGCATACTAACAATTCAGCAATCAAACACTTGTTTGCATAGAAAAAGGCCAAGCCGAGGTTGATTAGGTGGATTTTACTGCTATAGGAATTCGACATTGAAATAAAGGATAGAATTAGTACTGAAAATTAAGTTGTAGACCATCTATCAAGACAACAACACTTGCCCCCTGCTTGGATTAACCTATCTACAGTCATGAAGACTTTCCCGGATGAGCAACTTTTGCCTGTATACATCGAGGAGAATCCTTGCTATGTTGGCATCACAAATTCCCTGGTGGGAGGTGTTTTGCCTCCAAATCTTCACAAACATCAACGAGCAAAATTCTTGTCTGATGTGAGCCACTACTATTGGGATGAGCCACTGCTCTTCAAGGAGTGCCCTGATGGTGTCCCAGCTGAAGAGACAACCCAAATCATAATTGAATGCCATACCATAGCTTATGGTGGACATGGGGGCACCCAAAGAACTATTACAAGAATAATATGGGCAAGGTTTTATTGGTCCACTCTCTTTAATGATGTCCATCAATATGTTGGCTCTTGTGACCGCTGCCAAAGAGTAGGATCAATATCTAGGAGGCGGGAGATGCCATAATCAGGGATATTGGTTGTTGAACTATTTGATGTGTGGGGAGTAGACTTTATGGGTCCATTTCCTAACTCGAAAGTATATATAGTTGTCCGTGCACTACATGTCAAAATAGGTGGAAGTTGTCCCCATAGTAAGATGTGATTCTCAAATAGTCCAGAATTTCTTCAGAAAAATTATTTTCCAAAATTTGGAATGCCTAGGGTGGTCATCAGCTATGGGGGAAAGCACTTCATTGAGAGAAATTTCAAGAGTTTACTAAAGAAATATGGTGTTACCCACATGGTAGCAACCCCCTACCATCCCAGACCTGCTGGCAAGAAGTTGAATGAAGCCCTTTGGGCATATAGGAAAGCCTTTAAAACTTCATTAGGAGCCACCTCATTCAGATTAGTGTATGGAAAAGCATGTCATCTGCCGGCTGAACTCGAACACAAGGCTTTTTGGGCAATGAAGTAGTTGAAATTGGATTCGAGTGAACATCTTAGACTTCAATTGCATGAGTTAGAAGGACTGAGGACGACTGCTTATGAAAACACGAGAATTTACAAGGAAAAAAAATCAAGAGATGGCACGACGAGTGGATTCAAAGAAGAATATTCAAAGTAGGGGATCAAGTCCTTTTTTTCAATTCCAGATATAAGTTGTTCCCAGGACGATTGAAGTCCAAATGGTCTAGCCCATTCTCAGTCACTCAAATCTTTTCCTCAGTTGTCGTAGAACTGATGAATAAGAAAGGAGAACTATTCAAGGTGAATGGCCAGCGTATCAAACTTAACTATGAAGTAACCCCTTTGGAATCACCAACTCTCATCTCCTTGGATGAACCACCACAACTTGCTTGATGATCATGAATAGGACAATGTCTTACCCAAAGACACAAAATAATGGCGCTTACTGGGAGGCAACTCATATTAACTTTTCTAATTTTTGTAGTTTTCATTTTTGTTCTTAATGATTTCAGGAAATTGGGTGGGGGCAAGTGAGCTTCGAGGTTTGAATCAAGCTGCTGGTGGGGTCCCACTACATGACAAAATTGAAGATTGCACAAATGATCCATTGTATCTTCTTCTGTTGTTGTACCCATTACTGCCTAACCAAATCACTTCAATAGGCAGGGTAGGGCCCACCAGCACACCACTCCCAAACCATTGCTCTCTCTCTCATCTGAACCCACTTCCCGAAGATCCACTTCGTCGTGCCCTACCTTGTTCCCAAATCCCTAGCGGCCAACTCATCGATGTTTCCCATTCTCACATCAATCGGAAACTTTAAAGCTCCTACCAAGCCCCGATGGTCGCTACGCGAGGACAAGCCACCGGGCATATCTAGCGTCCCAAACTAAAGAAGGGATCTTCTGGCTGCTCCTCGACGAATCTGACCGACTTGGGGGGTGAAGGCGGTACCACGGTCGCTCCCACACAACCTGAAGCAACGATTGCTGCACCATCCCATTCTCAACAAGCAGCACCAACAAACCAAGCTCGCTGGAAGGTGCTCATCAAGAAGCGCGTTGGGATGCCTCCACACAAGACGCTCTCACCTCCCTCCTATGATTCTTCTTCGAGCAACGATAAGACAAAAACACCAGCAATGGTTGAAGAAGGCATGACAACCACATCAAAACTATTGGTGCTACCACTGACAAACCCGACTCTACCTTCTCCGCCACGCAGTTCAAAGCAGCAATCTGACATCTTCAGAATGCCACCTCAATCATCAGCGACCACTGAACCGCTCCTCGACTCAACTTCCTCAAGTAAGGCCATTGGGCCCTCTTCCCATAGAACCGGTAACACCGGGGAAGCTTCCTTCCGTGGCCACGACACCAGCTTAAAGGTCCATCCCTAAAGATGCCACACCACCAACTGAACCACCCCCTACTAAAGCCCCACAACCATCTGAAGCAGTTGTAGCCACTGAAGCATCTCACACATCCGAGATAGTTGGAGCATCTACATCAATTGAAGGATCTACATCGTCCTCTGCTCAAGAAACACCTCAAGCTGTGTCATCCGCTTCTATTCCAAAATCACCTGAAGCTCCTACACATCTTTAGCTCCGAGGGCACATTGCATTCCAGAGTAAAAATCATGAACAACGCTACAAGATACTAAACAATAGAGCTTTCCACCTGACATGATTTCTGGATCATAACGCACTCAAGAAGCTAGGCTTTTTAAAGATTTTAAAACACTCACCTCTGGAATGCAATATTCAAAGTTTTTCCTCCAAGGTTGGGACACCTGTCAATCAATCGCCAAAGAATTCTTGAGTAGTCTTAGAAGTGTCCGAGGAAGAGCGACATGTTACATTCCATTTATTCAATCAGGAATTCGGTTGGACATTCAATGAATTTGGTCAAGCAATAGGGCTGCCCTCAACCATTGTTCCAAAGTCTTAATCGTATGACCCCAAACAAGTTTGGAAATGGATCACCGACGAAGATGATTTGCAGATTAAGGAAACCAAATCTTCTTGTATTTGCAGCCCAGTTATTTGATACTTTCACATAGTCTTAGCAAATACACTCCTAGGCTGCACAAATATTGAATCTAGTGTCAGAGAAACATAGCTCTACAATATTTGGACCTTTTTTGAAGCAAAAGAAAATTGATCTTGTTGGAATTTTCCTATCTAATTTGTACAAGATGTCAAGACAGGACAAAGGAATTGTCGTGGTAGGAGGGTTTAGTGACGCCAATTGCAAAGGTGTGTGGAATTGATATAAAGTCACTGAAGGATGTTTCTGCTATGGGAAGACTCGACATGAGCAGCCTGCTGCACATGAAGATTGTGACCTGCAAACATGATGGATACTACCTAGTCATCAGAAACCCCTCCCATAGTATCAAACTACCTACCCCCAACCGTACAACAGTCACTAACAAAAAGATTGGTTGCTAGAGGATGAGTCACCAACTGACCCCACTTCACCAACTACAGATGTTGCTGCCTCTGGACTTGAACTATTATTTAAAGGGAAAGCAAAGAAAAGGCTTAAAAGTCCTGCACCTCCTACAACATCCCCTGCAACCAAGAAGAAGAAAACCACCTCAACTGCCCCCACCTCAATCTCAACAGACACTCAGCCTGCCCCCCACCCTAGACATGTATGTCATTCAAATGACCAAGCAAAACACCTTATTTATTACCATCTTGGCACATAATATCAGACTTAGGAAGGAGAACAAGCTGCTCAAGACACATATGGCACAACAATAGGGTATCCTTTAGTCAATTGCGTAAAGTTGGGAGTCACCGAGGCTGGCCCCAACTCACCCCCCACCAAATCTTGAAAGATTTCTCTCCCTCACTTAGATCAACACTGAGGACAGTGTTATATTTAAGTTTGGGGAAGCCAATGGTATGGCCATCATTATTAAAACTCTAGTCCATTGTTGCCATGCCTAATTTTTATTTTGTCTATAATTTAATTAGTTTAGTGTCATTGAAATTATCCCTTTTGCAGCATGTAAACACTTTCATATGCCTTTCCTTCTTTATGATCATATCATGATTTTGGCATAAACATTTTTCTTACTTAACCTAGAATTCGAATTATGTAACCATACTAGCCATTACACCCTCATCTTAAGTTGTTAGAGACTTCGCTCATTCCTAAAACGAATAGAACCAAGAAACATCATTTCCCCCAAGTGGAACCAAAATTCGCAGCAGTTGTGATGATACTTTAATCATGCTACTCTCTATCTATAGAAATCCTTGCATTTATGAATGGTTTATTCTCAAGCAATATCTATGTATATTCTTCCATAAATAAAAAAAAGGTTAGTAACCCTATTAAAAGAAAGGGGTTAGTAACCCAGTTCAAAAAGAAAAAAAAAGAGAAAAAAGAAAGGGTTAGTAACCCTATTTAAAAAGAAAAAAAATTGGGTTACTAACTTAGTTTGAAAAGAAAAAAAGGGTTAGTAACCCGTTGCTTCTTGTGAATAAACCATCATCAATCCTAATCCTTTTTCCAAGGATTGTAAGCCCAATGGGATGGCTATGGGAAGGGATCATCCAGCTTTGCACCTTCAAATGTGCACATAGGCTTGAGTTTCAGTGGTTCTAGGAGGGGACTAATAACTAGCTAAGAAAATACAATGATGAACGAGGATCCAAATAACTAAGGAGGGTTGTTTGTGCTATGATGTGTTCATTTTGTGACTGATTTAAGTTACACTTCTTTAACCTTAAATTTTCTAACTCTTTGCTTGAGGACAAGCAAAAGCTTAAGTTTGGGAGAATTATGATGATAGAAAATTTACCTAAGTTTTCATATGCAAAGCCTACATTCTCACCATGAATTTTGCACATTTATATCCATATCATCACATATTTTTATAGCCTTTGCATCTTTTGAAATTTTCTAGATACAAATACATATTTTTACTCCCTAGACTCTTTTAAGTGGAGTTATGAATGATAATAACTGACTTTTCCTGTAGGAACCTAGCTGAGGTCAACTTACACGTATGCATGAACATCGGACCTTAGGGCACCTATGCATGTGTTCACAACTTGACGACACTACCTGCCAAAGACTGCTAGAAGACAATTGAAATTGATTCCTGTAGATTTCCCTGCCAACTTTTGTATAGAAATGCAGCAAATTCCTTGGTTGTTTCTAGGCACTATTCACAGAAGTTGGCAGGGGTTGATTGGAAGAAAGAGAGGGGATAAAAGAAACAAGAGGACAACGAGAAAGGGGTTCCGCATCTGAGAGGAAGGTATAGTTGCCGCCATTGGAGTGGAGAAAGAAAAACCAGAAGGAAAGAAGGATTGCAGGTTTTCTCTAAGTGGCTTTTATGCTAGAATTGGGGGAACATTAGTGCTTTTGTAATTCTAACTCTTGTAAGTTTTCGTAGATGAACTTTTGTTTCGATGCTTCCTCGATGGTTGTAATGGCTATGATAGGCTAAATGTTCAATCCTGGACATGGGATGATTTGAGAACTCTAACTTGTTGTTTTGAATTACTCTTTTAATGATTTATCCATTTGACTTTCCAATCTTCTCTTGCATAATGTGCTATTTACATATGTTGTTTTTGATATCATGAGCTGCTTGTTATCCTATTCTCAGTGGAGAGTAAGAGCCGAGGAGAGATACCCTTTTATTGAGAAGAAATAGTGTGTATTTCATGTTCATATTATCTTGTAGTCGGATTGTTCTTTGCATCTTTGTTGCAACCCTGTCCCAAGGGGGAAGGATATGTTGTAAGGGCACTACAAGGATCCGAGAGGGGAGTTAAGCTTTAAGAGGTGTGATCTGCATTCCACTTTCACGGGGTTGAGACTGAGAGGTAGAACCCGTTTATTTGAGGGATTTGTGCATGGCCCAGAGGTTCCAACAGATACCTAGAGTTGATTGGAGAGAAGTTGTCTAATGTGTCGAGGGATTGCATATGAACATCTTCTAGAGATTTGAGTGCATGCCTTGAAACGAGGTTATCTGGGCTTGTTATCTTAATATCCTAGGTCTAATGTGTCTAGAGATTTTAAAACTTGTTTGTGCATCATGTTTCGTTAGCAATTACAATTCGAAAATAACTCTCATGTCCCAGCTATTTCTCATATTTGGGTGATTCTTCTTCCTTTGCATTTGTGCTGCTTTTCTCATTTCAAGTTTTAAAACACCAAAAATATTTTGTTTTATTTTCCTTTGTTTTAGATTCAAGTTCCAATCATCTAATTTTTTGCACGGTATTTTTCCCTCCTTCGATTCGATTCATGGTAGGATAGAGTATTTGGATTATGAAATTATGATTTTCCTATGGATCCGACCCTAAAATACTACAAGGAAGACTGTATACTTGTGGTTCGAGCTATGTGTTTAGGTTATATTTCTAAGACTTGCTAATAAGTTGTTTATGTTCGGTTCCCCCAGGTCTAGAACTGCCACACCTTGAAATTCTGGAACCGTATACTTGCAGTTGGAGTTGTGCGTTTAGGTTATATTTTTAAGACTTATTGATAAGTTGTTTATGTTTGGTTCCCCCAGGTCCAGAACTGCCACACCTTGAAATTCTGGAACCTTCAAAAGGAGTGCCCATGTTAAAGTGATACTTGTTGTCGTAAGCGAGCTCAATTAATTATAGATGTTCATTCAAATTTTCATACCAATCCAATGCACAAGCCTTGAGTAGGTCCTCTAAAGTGTTGATGGTTCTCTCTGACTAACTATCACCCTTTGGGCAGAAGGTTGAGCTATAGCTCAGTTCGGTTCCAAAAGAGTCATGAAAATTCTTCTAGATCTCATGCATCATTAACACAAATATATTGGACTTCTGTTTCCCCTCGATTCCATTGTATGAGATTCTCTATTTGGTTCCACCTATATGTCCTTAAACAAGCAAGTGACCCTTCCCAGTTTCAGCATAGGGCATCAGCTACAAAATTCACCTTGCCAGGATGATAGTCCAATATAATCTTTCACCAAATATGTGCATGCGTAGGGAACACATATTTTTTACCTGCATGATTTCTGGTCCGAAGTCGCTGAGCAAGAGTATAAATGTGTATCTCAGACCTCTTGTTGATGAATTGAAAATGTTATGGGAGGATGGAGTATTAACATATGACAGTCCAAAGAAGCAAAACTTTGTAATGGGAGTGTCACTGTTGTGGACGATTAATGACTTTTCTGCATATAAAATGTTAAAGTGGATGAAGCACTAAAGAAAAACTTGCATATTGACTTTGTGGGAAAAAGACACAGTCATTTTACTTGAAACATGGTGGGAAAATGTCTTGGTTTTATTGTCATCGAATGTTTTTGCCGATCGAGCAATCCTTGCGAAATGTTAGAAATTTTTTATAAGGCAACTGTGGAAAAAAGATTATCAATAATCAGAGTGAGTAGTCTTGAAGCATTATCGCAAGTTAATGTGATTTCTCCTATAAATTTTGGGTTGAAGGCACCCACAATCCGACCACTTGAATTTGGCATTGATGATAATTGAGAAAAGAGAAGTATATTTTGGGATTTACCATATTGGTCCTCAAATCTAGTGCGACGGAATCTAGATGTTATGCATATGGAAAAGAATGTATTTGATAACATATTCAACATTGTGATGGACATCAAAAGGAAAATCAAAGATAATATAAACTTTACAAAAGATTTGAAGCTCATATGCAAATGTCCAGAACTTAGTTGGTTCATCAAAATGGAAAGTGCATAAAGCCAAAAGTTACTTATGCATTAAGTAGTGAACAACGTAAGCCCGTGTCTAAGTGGATAAAACAATTGAAGTTTTCATATGGATATGCACCTAGCATACCTCGTTGCGTCAATATTGAAGATGGTAAGATATTGGGGATGAAGACGCATGATTGTCACGTATTTATGCAAAGATTAATTTCAATCACCTTTGATTTTTTTCATAAACCTATATGTGGGACATTAACTGAATTCAGCATATTCTTTAAAGAATTGTGTGTCTGTAGCGTACGGAAAGATGATATGATGTGTTTGGAATCATCAATTGTAATTACATTATGCAAAGCAGAAAAAATGTTTTCACCATCATTCTTTGATGTCATGGAACATTTTGTCATCCGCCTTGCCTATGAGGTAAAAGTAGTAGGGCCAGTACAATTGATGTATCTATTTGCTAGGTGCATGTTGTACCTAAAGAGGAAGGCAAAAAATAAGGCAAAAATTTAAGGATCTATATGTGAAGCATAGTTTTATGAAGAAGTTTCTGATTTTACATCATTGTACTTTGAACCTGAAATTCAAACAAGGCAAACTCAAGTCCCACAAAATGATGACGATGGAGACGAAACTAATAAAGAGGGTTTATCTATTTTAAAGTTTTTAGTGCATCCGATTGGGAGAACACATAAATTTATTTTAAATAGTGATTATTTATTGATTGCGAAAAGTTATATCCTCATCAACACTTTGAAAATAAAGCCTTAACTAAAGTAAGAATCTTTATTGAAGATTAGTTTATATTAGGTTATAAATATCACAATTCATATATTCCACTTTTCTTTGTACAGGGAATTCGAACATTTCCAAAAACAATTGAATTATAACATGACGGATGATCAATTTTTCCAACTTCGAGATGAACAATCTTTTAGTTGGCTTAAGAATCAAGTCCTTGACAGCAAAGTGACAAATAGAGACATAAAAAAATTGATTTTTGCACCAAAGAAAAAAGTGATAACTTATAACGGTATCATCGTCAATGGTTATAGATTTCACGCTGAAGAAAATGGAAGAAACAAAACTATGATGAATAATGGAATTTGTGTTCGAGGTTATTTATACGATGAAAATGAGTTGGATTATTATGGTGTCATCGAGCAAATTATCGAATTATCATACCTTGGAGACAAGAATATTTTTATATTACACTATCGTTGGTTTGATCCACAAAATGGTGACACTTATGGATTGATCTATGTGAAACGTATATCAAGGTCTAATTCCAATGAACTTTTCGTTCTAGCTAAGCAAGCACCACAAGTTTACTATGCCAAATATCATTTAGCTAAAAGGAGTGTCGATGAATGGAGGGCAACGTGAAAAGTAAAGAACAAGTTGTTCTTTGAGAAAAAGATGAACATTAAAAGTATTTTATTTGATTGAATGCCATATGCTAGTTATTATCAAGTTGATCATTCCACAGGAGTAATAAATGTAGTCCACGATGATGAAATAGCAATATTGTTTGACAGAAATGATCCTATGGAAGAAGTTAATATTAATGAAATGTGTCATCCTCTTGAAATTGACGATGAATAATTTATAAACAACAACGATACCACTAATGATGAGACTAATGAGATTGACGAAGAAATATATCAGTCACTTTCAAACACTTGAACAAGTTATTGCCCTAACAAATGCTTATATTTTTCATTACTATAAAAACCCTAACAACTGAATTTTCAATTATTTTGCATATGTTTTTACATGTTATGAATAATATTTTCATATGATATTATAGGTTATGGCTCCTTGTGGTCGTGGGAAAGCTCGAGAGAGTGGCACGAGTCGTGGCACTCCACCAAGGGAGGATGAGCTCGTGATCGGTCTCAACACTCTGACATGTGATACTTTGTTTATTATTTTCTTTGTTAACATTTATTACTGCTAGCATTTTATTTTAGACAATGTTCATGTTGGTCTTCATCATCCCAACGATATTTGTCATACCATCTGCCAGAGTTACGGTGGATAACAAGAACAATCCATGAGTTGATAATATATGATTTATAAAAGGGTTATTTTAATTTTCATCCCTCGAACTATCGTGAAATTTCATATCTACTCCTTAATTATGAAACTAGGCAGAAGTCGGTCTAACCTTTTTGGATTGGACAGTCTCATCCAACAGCCTAGTTTTCTATTTTTTAAACTATTTTTATTTGATGGAACGCCATATGCCAATTTTATTTGATGGAATGCCATATGCCAATTATTATGAAGCTATTTTATTTGATGGAATACCATATGTCAATTCTTTTCAAGATAATCAAACCATGAGAGAAATAAATGTAGCCCACGACGATGAAATAACAAACATGTGATAGAAATGATCCTATGGAAGAAGTTAATATTAATGAAATGTGTCGTCCTCTTGAAATTGAAGATGAATAATTTATAAACGACAATGATACCACTAATGATGAGATTGATGAGACTGACAAAGAAATATATGAGTCACTTTCAAACACTTGAACAAGTTATTGCCCTAACAAATGCTTATATTTTTCATTACTATAAAAACCCTAACAACTGAATTTTCAATTATTTTGCATATGTTTTTACATGTTATGAATAATATTTTCATATGATATTATAGGTTATGGCTCCTAATAAATGTAGCCCACGACGATGAAATAACAAACATGTGATAGAAATGATCCTATGGAAGAAGTTAATATTAATGAAATGTGTCGTCCTCTTGAAATTGAAGATGAATAATTTATAAACGACAATGATACCACTAATGATGAGATTGATGAGACTGACAAAGAAATATATGAGTCACTTTCAAACACTTGAACAAGTTATTGCCCTAACAAATGCTTATATTTTTCATTACTATAAAAACCTTAACAACTGAATTTTCAATTATTTTGTATATGTTTTTACATCTTGTGAATAATATTTTTTATATGCTATTATAGGTTATGGCTCCTCGTGGTCGTGGGAGAGCTCGAGGGAACGGCACGAGTCGTGGCACTCTGCCAAGGGAGGATGAGCCCGTTATCGATCTCAACTCTCTGACATTAATATTTCGTTTATTATTGTTCTTTGTTAACATTTATTATTGCTAACATTTTATTTCAGACAATGTTCATGTTGGGTCTTCATCATCCCAACGAAATCCGTCATACCATCTACTAGAGTTATGGTGGATGACAATATATGATTTATTAAAAGGGTTATTTTCATTTTCCTCTCTTGAATTATTGTGAAATTTTAGTTCTACTCCTAAATTATAAAACTAGGCAGAAGTCGGTCTAAACTTTTTGGATTGGACAGTTTTATCCAACATTCTAGTTTTCTATTTATTTTAAATATTTTAATTTATTAATGACTATTTTGCCTTTTTGAATAAAAAATAAAAATATCTTTCTCTGCTTCCTCTTATTATCTTTCTCCTCTCCCTCCATTTTCTCTCATCGGTGAGGAGAGACTCTCACCGAAGACGAGAGAGGAAAGGAATTTTTAAATTTTTTATTCAAAAGGGAAAAATAGCAATTTAATTAACTTAAAATAAAAAATCAGATTGTTGGATAAAATTGTCCAATTTAGAAAGTTTAGACCTACTCCTGCCCATATTTATAGTTTAGGGGTAGATCTAAAATTATGTGATAGTTCGAGGGAAAAAAATGAAAATAACCCATATTAAAAAGCATATTTTCTTAATGTATGAATATGAAGTTAAATGCATTAATCAATTTAGGTCTGCTTTCGTCCCGAGATGTTTCATCAAAAAATCAACGAGTTCATTTTTTTGAGGCTTCCGATAGTGTGTGCTCATTGGAAGGATATTTTGTTGCCTTATCGGGAAGACATGTACAATGCATTTAAGATAAAATTATTTTCGACTGAGTATTTGAAACTGGTTTACAAATAATAACAAGTTGCCTTTTCAGACCAAGTATAAATGGGAGGAAGGACTTCCATATGGTATAATAAGGAAAGTATTCAATATTGTAGCTTCTACTCGCCTCAGAGGAGTATTATCAACTACCGTCAAGATGCAAGGTTTAGCAACGACGTAACATTCTTGAAGCAAAGGACAAGCTTGCTCCGCATGTTTTAAAAGAAGTTTGGTCTTCTCTTTGCAAAACTTGGTAAGTAATAGTTGGATTAGATTTATATTTCTCCAACACTTATCGTTTTCAATGAAGGCGTCACTCGAATATTAGGGGAAGTCATTAACCAGCAAAGTTAATATATCGTCTAAGCCGGATGTGGCACACCATTATGGAGGCTCTATTGGGTTCATAGAGCATAAACGAAAAATGATATATTTTTCAAATTATCATAATTTTGAATCTTGAAATAAAATAGTTCAAGTAAATTATTTAATATGTGAAATGTGATTGTTGTAGGAGTTGGCAAGTGGCGGAAAAATTGTCTTCCGAACGGTGTGTAAAGAAGTTTACACCAATAAGAAGATCAACCAATTCATCTCGAAGCAAGAAAAATAAATTGCGGTATCTTTTTGTAGCACTGATTTCAAATATTTCTCCTTAATTATTTGAAATGGAATTAATTATTTTCATTTGTAGGAGGCATATGATTTGCTTATGGAGGAGAAGCATGAGGATAATGCTGACGAATACCTTGAAGTTGACAAGGAGGTATTGATAGAAGTTGTTGGACATACTTAGGAGGGTCGACTTCGTGGGTCAGGTAGATTGAGTTTGCAAGCAAGTGCTTCTTCTATCATTGGTCCTTCGTCCATTTCGGTCATTGCACCCGCCCCTGCGACTATGGTTGGGATGAGGGACCTTGTGGTAGAGGTCGTGGATGATAGGATTAGACCACTATTGCTGGAGGTCTTGAGTTTGATTCGCGACTGATCTACTCCTCGCACTCCTCCATCTGACAATTAGACTCTTCATGTTTGACAAATAAACTTTGATGTATTAGAAACTTGTGTTGGGATACTTTGAAACTTGTATAATGATACTTTGATGTGATGTGACTGTTAGTACTTTTATTTGGCATATTTATTATGTTGTTCATGGATGAGAATATGTTGATTGTGAAGTCATCTATTGTATATAACATTTTATATAAAAAATTATTTTAATTTTTTTCACCGATTTTGTAATTACTGATGGTTTGGCGACCAAATAGCAAGAGATTAGCGACAGTTTTTCAATAAAAATATGTTTTATACTTTATAATGAGTTAACGACACTTTAGCGATAGTTTAAACAAAATTTGTTCGAAATTTTGCGACTGTGTAGCGACAGAACGTTACAATTAGCGATAATTACTTAGCGACAACTTCAAGACGGGTTAGCGACAAATTAGCGATGGCTTTAACAAGGGTGTAACGACAATTTTAAGATGAGTTAGCGATGGAAAGCCGTTCATTTTATTAAAAGGAAACCAATGGCACTTCAACGAAAACTTACCGACAATCCAAGGACAACTTAGCGATGAAATTAGCGATAGAATATATCTATCGCTAATAGCGATCAATATTTAATGACAGTTTGTTATCGTATTAGAACCATTGCTAGCTTTTTCAGCGACATTTTTCTTCTGTCACTAAATCCATTTATTCTTGTAGTGGATGTAGAACCTAAATAAGGTAAGCATTTAGAAGAACAAATAATAAGTTACTGATCAAGAAAGTAATGAAAACATAAGGTGAAATAGATTGCAATCAAGAATACAAAAGAGTTCTCTAAGGCACAAGTTCATCCGGGAGGTTATTCTCTTTCTTCTAGATGTAAGATAAATTATTATCCAAATACTTGAATCCTAATTAAATTATACTAGGAACATCTCTCATTGTTGGTAACCTGCAAGAAAAAAAAATCTCATTTCAATTGGTCCAGCTTGTGATAGCAACTAGTATCTAAAAGTTCATCTCAACATTAATTCCTCATGTTCATATTGTTGATATCCTAAACAGAACCAACAATGTAACCTCTTAATTTATAATGAAAGGGAATCTTTGTGATCTTCTCAGCCCTTATACATGTAAGATAAAATCCTAGCTTTTTTGTCTAGAATTAATCAATCACATTAAACAAAAAAAATAAGAACACTAAGCAATATAGATGGTAAGCACAACAACAAAACAATGCAGCTAAATTATTTATGTTACTATCACTTCTCAATGATAGAACTCTAAATATAAGTATCTGGCTTAGAAATAATCTTTTCTCAACATAAAATCTAGAATATCTCAATAGAAAAACAATTACAAATTCAAGGTTATTTTGATACAATTGCCTTTTAGATACCTATGAGAATTAAAGTGAAGCTAAAATTAAACTCAATGCCCCATATTAGAATGAACACATGAATTAAAAGGAATAGACAAATTTCATTCAAAATCAACAAGGATAACAAGTCTGCCAAATGAAAATATTAACATCTAACATTCATCTAAATGAAAGTTCAACATTCCTAACTACATTTAGTCTTAGAAAACAAGGAATCAACCACTCACGTTGTTACAAGATTAATAAAGTGTAAAAGATTCTCCATTGAAAAATAAATCCAAGATAATCATAGAAATCTCAATCTAGATAGAACTCTGAAAAATCATGAAGAGTTGGCAATTTGTCATCCTCCAAAACCCTCCTATTCTATGCTATGTAACTTGGCTTTTGCAAAAAAATTGGAGAACCCCTCTGCCTAGCTGGTTCCTTCCTTTTTTATATTCTTCTTCTTAGCATTTTTTATCATCAAAAAAAGCTTCTAATGCAACCTTCTGGTGCCATCTATCCGACAATATTGCGGTAGGCCAAAGGGAAATCTGGACTAATGTCAATAAAGCAACACTAGCACTAGTATGTTGCTTTTCCAGCCAGAAAGTGATCCTGACAAAAGGGCAAAATAATGTACCGTGGACTGCATCAATAAAAGACTATATGTCAACAATTCTGACTTTCAAACTGCATGATTTATATTAAATGCAACAAGAACATAGTAAACTGAAATATAATGTAGAGAAAAAATAAAGCCATTCAAAATGGTGCATGATATGTATTATTATGTTGATAATTAACCTATATGTACATATGAAAACCTTTACATAATGACTAGTGATTAAACTCCCAAAACTTAGTTCTTTGCTTGTCCTCAAGCCAAACTTAGGGAAATTAAGAAAAGGAAGTAGTTTTAGGCTCATCACACTAAGAATCTTAACCAACTAGTAGGATTTATTAAGTACATTTCACACAACATTATTTACTTGTTTTTTTATCATTTTCTTTTGCTGTCAGCCTAGGTACCACCGAAACTAGCTTAATTATGATAGATCAATAAACATTTTGGCACCAAGCAACGTTCACTTTGTAGAACCAAGAATCTCTTACTTTTTTTTTCCTTTTCTATATTTATATATGAAACTTAAAGCATGATTATTCCAAGAGTAGAACAAGAGAAAACATTTGAGATATGGATATAATTTTCAACCGATAACATTAAGCAATGGTTAAGCATATTCCTTGAATAAGGCTCCTTTTGAATATGCATTAGTTTTGAAAATGCTTTGCAGCTGATCGTTATACATAATAACGAGCATATTCCCTAAATCAGGCTCTTTCTCAATATGCTGAAAATTTATAAGATCTCTCATGTTTGTTATGCTCTAGACCAAGATTCAATTTAGCACAATTCATAATATTGAGTTGAGATTCCTGACACTAGATAATGGATGTGAGAAGCTTCAAACCAGCCGTTAGTAGATGTTTAAAATTTTAGTACGAAAAGTGCTTTGATGTAATATGCATTGATCAATCATACACGATGCCTAGAACTTTATTAAGCTACGTAACTAAATGCATGAACAAAAGCAAAGTACATAAAATTGAACCTACTTGACATTGGAGTGTACTAGTCACCATATTAAGAATTTCTAGCGTGGATATATACATATGAAATGTAGTTGCATGATATAATATATACAAAGAGACTATGATGCATGTATATGTAAGTAAAATTATTTACAATGCAATTAACATAAGAGTACAACAATATGAACAATATGAAAAAATAAATAATAACAAACATGACACAAATTAATGAAACTATATGCATGAGTTCAAATGCTAATGTAGTAGCTAATTTGAAACAATTTGGAACTCTTTAGCTGAAGAAAATATCAATAAAGCTAATGGCAGAAATGTACCTAGGTACCCTCCCTTAAACTTACTTAAAACATTGTCCACATCATTTGGTAAAGACCTGGAGGCGGCCTTCAAATTGTTAATCTCTTTCATAAACATGATCATTGAGACATAAATTGTCGATTTTGTTGCTACAGAGCTTCATGTAGCTTTTGCTTTGCTTTAATTGCAATCAATTTAGTGTTGCATGCTTTAATTACTATTAGCTATTACTTAGCAAGGATAATGAATGCATGCATCACTTCCAATTAGATCTAGAAAATATAATCATAACTAACAAAGAGTAAGAGCACACCCTCATTGCTAAATGTGAGTAGCTGACTCCTTCTAATATGTAGTGAGAGTCTCCATGCTTCATCTTCACAAATAAGAAAAACAATAATTTAAAATGATTTTATAGGATTGTGTTGCCTCAAGTGCACCCTTGTTTGATATCCTAAGCTAGACATTGTTACAAGATCTTTTCCATTATAATCAATTAGATTTATAAGGTTCAACACCTCTTTCACATAGATTTTAGAGTCTAACTCATATAGTTTCAATCTATTTTCCATTTACTTTGAAAATCTCAAACTTGTCGTATTCATGCTCAACAGGTCCACGAGGAGAAACCTATGAACCTTGAATGGGTCTCACCATCTTGATCTTAATTTTTCAAGAAAAAACTTCAATTTGGAATTAAATAATAGGACATGATCTCCTTCATAATTCTTTTTTTGAAATTCTGTAATGCAATTTCTTTCTTCGTTATTTTTAAATCATTACATTATCACAAGTATTCAACATCAATTCTTCTAATATCTCTTGTTGTAGGAGTCTCTTCTCACTGCTTATTTGAAATCAAAATTTGGTGGCCTTAATAGCCCAAAATGCCTTATGCTCCAATTCTAGTGACACATGATTTTTTCATAAATCAACTTGCAGGGTGTAGTGCTAGTTGGAGTTATATAAGTGGTTATGTAAGGCCACAATGCATCATTCAATTTAGTGCTCCAATATTTCCTTGTACCTTGTAGTGTCTACTCTAGAATTTTTTTTATTTCTCTATTTATGTAGCCATTCTATGGTTAATTCCACACTTTTTAAGAAGATTTTAAAAATTTGATGGTGTCTTCCTCCATTGTTGTCTACTACTTTAGGAATGCCAAATCTGAAAAATATGACCTTCTTGAACAATTTTATAACTGATTTAGAGTCTCCAACAATGGTTGCAATGGCTTCCACCCATTGTGATACATTATCAACACTTGCTAAGTTGTATATTGCCTAAAAAACTAGGGAAGGGCCTTGTATAATCAATTCTCCATATATAAAAAGTTTCAACTTCCAAAATTCCTTAAAGGGACATCTCTTGCTTTCTTGTGAGACTCTCTATTCTCTGACACTTGTCACAAGCCTTCATGAAGCTGTGAGCATCCTTGAACAACGATGTCTTGTAAAATCCATATTGAAGAACTTATGAAGTTGTCTTGTAAGGCCATTCATGCTCTCCACAAGGTGACAAATGGCATTCATGTAGGATACATTGCATTTTTTTTTATTTTGGAACACATTTCCTATACTTTCTAGATAATCCATCAACACACTTCTTGAACAAGAGGTACTATCCCAATAGTAGTTCTTGATATCATGGAAAAACCTTTTTCTTTTGTTGAAAGAGTAATGACCTAGAAGCACTTCACATGTTAAGTAATTAGCTATGTCAGCATATTGAAGCTAATATGTGGACAAAATTGAGAATAAATATTCATTTGGAAAAGTATCATCAATGGGTTAATTCCAAGTTTGGATTTTTAGCAACTATATTCTATGGCCTAAACAAGTGGCCAGCCATCACATTCTCTAATCCTTTCTATTTCTAATTTCCATGTCAAATTCCTGAAGCAAGAAAAAATCCAACTTATTAGCCTTTGTTTTTCTTCCTTTTTTCAATATCAAGTGTTATAGCTTGATGCTCAATATCTAAAATAACTTTACTTCCAACTAAATATGATTTGAACTTGTCAACAACAAATGCTACTGCAAGCAACCCTTTTTTTGTTGTTGCATATTAATCTGATATTCATATAAGGTCTTGCTCGCATAGTAGATAACATGTAATCTGCCTTATTTTTTCTGACCAAGATTTGCATGCACAGTTTGGTCACTAGCATCACATATAACTTCAAAAGGTAAAGCAATCTAGTGGTTGCATAATTAGCACGGTCATGAGAGAATTTTTCAAATTTGAAGGCCTTCAAGGATTCTTCATCAAAATGTAAACAAACATCAAGAAATTTTGATATTTAGGAAAAAAATATTTGATAAATCTTCTATAAGAATCAGCTATGCCCAAAAAAGTTTTAATAATTTTAATTTTACTTTATCTACTTCAACTTCTTTTTTTGACACGTGTCCTAGCAAATTCCTTTTGTCATCATAAAGCGACATTTCTTCTAATTAAGTATTAGATTTTTCTCTTTGCATCTTTGCAAAACCTTTGTTAGATTGTCCAATAACTTATCAAAAGTAGAAACATAGGTAGAGTATCCAACCATAAAAAAACTTCCATAACTTCTTCAATTAGATTTGAGAACTGGCTTGCTCCCCGTTGTGAAACAAAGATGATTCATGTGCATCCTCCCCCTTGTGTTCCTTGTCATGGTTTATATACCACCTCTAATTATGACTTACCTCAAACTTCATGAGTGTCCTCTTAAAGTCATTGCAAAATCACATCACAATCATTAATGGGATAAGACAAGGATAAGAACAATAATCACATTGTAACCAGGAGATATTTTCCTACAGGTAATCTTTGTAGATTATTGGCAATTTGAACTTAATATTATCTAAGCCCACCAAATTAACTTATTTTAATATGTAGTCGATATGAATTTTCTAGTAATGTGGATTGATTATGAAATGACAATTCTAATTGCTAAGAGAGGGTTATCTTTCTAGATTATCACCCAAGCAGTAATCTTACTAACATTTAGTTTTCCTATTGGTCCTTCTAGATCTTCCATAAATATTGTAACTTAATAAGTGACGATATTTTTTATTAGGCTTAGGCAATATAGATTGCTAGGTAATGTTGATAGGCAATACAACAAATGCCTCAAAGTATTGTATTGAATGAGAGCACTGGAATCAGAGTATTGCATAGAAAAGAAGCAACACATTTAAATAGAGTATTTGAATAGAAAGTATTGAGATCAAGGGTACTATAGTGCATGAGATAGTAAATTGATTTGTATAAAATATTTATGATTAGTGGCTATGATTTCATATTGTAAAACCTTAGCTTAATTCATGTTTTATGATATCATGAATTTCATATCTATTTGTCGTCTTACATATTAGGCTTTATAGCTTCTAAAAGAATTGTCTCGCTTGTATTGGATCCCGCTTAAACTACAAAAGTAAATTGGCTGATGACATATGTGGCGACTAATGCTCGTGAAGAATGAAGCTTGCACATGATTATGATTCAAAGTTAGGTGTCTTATTTTTAGATTTTATCTAGTTGTAAGACTTTATGATTTATGTATATCATAGTTAAATAAGTCAGGAGACCTTGCAAATTTATATGTGACTTTCACATTTGTGAAAGATTTTTATATAAAAAATTTTATGTATTATTTCATATTATCTTTACTATCAAATAGTCAATCTTATAGTCAGAGCATTTAATAGATGCTAGCCTCTATTAGGGCATTCTGCCACGTGGAGGGGTGTACTTCTAGGGGTATTACAATTAGGTTTCATAGCTTAAAGTCGAGACTCTATGATGACTATTGTAAATAGGGTTATACGTGCAAAGCATCATGAGCAGTCATAACACCACTATCGAGAGTAAAGTGAACGCTTCTTATGCTTTTTTATGAGTAATATTCACCATAAATTATTTTCACATGCATTATTTGATAATCACCTCTTTTCCCTTAGTCTTGTTTGTTCCACTCTTATATGCTTCACATCAACAATCGAGTCGAAACACGCACATTACCGACGAATTCCAAGGATCGCATAATATAAAATATGTGGATGGTTGCGAGACATGTATCCAAACTATAGGAAATCATCAAGATCAACAAGTTCTGCACCTAAAGATATGATCCAACACTTTCTCAAGCTCCAATCTCCACAATATTGAAAAAATTCATGGCTTCGATCAAGCATGGCGGTTGGTGGATTCCATGAAGGAAACTTTTGCACTAATCTAGTGTTCTTAAGAAAAAAATTGTATGATGTGCATCATCTAACCAAGGATGCAAAGTACTTATGGAATACCAAAGTCAGAAATTTTTCTAACCAAGAGGTGATTGTTTAGGGAAGTTTCAAAGATGTCTTCCATACTCGCTACTGTTTTGCCTACTATCGCAAATTGAAACAACGTGAATTTATACAATTGAAGCAAGATGACATGACTATAGCATAGTACCTGAACAAGTTCATGAAGTGAGAAAGCTGATAGCAAAAATGCTAGCAAGTGTATTAGTCGAATTAAGTAATAAAGTGATAAATAGAGTTATCGATACCACTAGGATTAATCCAAATCTATCTTCTAACCTTATTGGTTATTTGAGGTGGAAAAGAGTTGAAATTTTATTTTTAAAACTGAAAAGGATAAATCTTGTGCCTAAATGGTTTAACCAAAATGCGAAAGAGTTATGATTGAGACATATATCCCCATTATTATCTCTTAACTTAAAACTATTAAAATATAACTATCTTAAATTGATACTAAATAAAAATAGTTTGAATCCACATCCATTCCAAGTTAAACTAATTTAAGATGCATGCAACCACAAACCCTAGCTATTAACATCTCGAATAAAATGAATTAATAATCCACTAATTATAAATTCCTAACAAGATAGACAAAATAAAACTTGCATAAAAATAAAATAAACAACTAAAAAATATGAAGAATAAGAACTATGTCGTTTCTGAAAATGGCCCATGCTAGGTATGTGTGTATTAGGTATTTGTGCAACATGACCCATGTCTGATTAAAATATGGTCCATGTTATCTCGGGCAAAAAAAAAGATACAATGAAATTAGTATCAAAAAACATATATTAGAGAATTAATTATTAACAATGTCGAATCAGTTAAAGTTAATAAAAGACTACTAAAACTAACTAATTAAATGCAAGTCCATAAGAATTAGAGAAGAAAAATATTAACTCAAGAGATAAATGAGGTTCAACAAGTCTTCTCTTAACAAAGGACTACTTTACTCTAGATGACATACATGAGAGATTAAACATAATTAAATATGATAACATAGAACTAACACAAAGTTTCGTCACGAACAGAATTGACACAACTTCAGCAATCCCACTCGGGTGAAATAAAAACTAGAAGCCATCCGAGATTTTTAAGATGCCTTCTTGGAATCCATCTTTAAATTACCAGTGCAAAGGAAGATTGATTTTTGCATCGAGCTACTTCCAGGAATAGCCCCAATCTCCAAAGCACCATATCACATATAAAGATGTAAGAACCCAAAGAAACAAATTCAAGAACTCCTTGACAAAGATTTCATAAGACCAATCGTCTCACCTTGGGGTGCACCGGTCTTATCTGTGAAGAAGGACAACTCTCTCAGGTTGTGCATCGACTATAAGATGCTCAACAAAGCAACAATGAAAAATAAATATCCACAATCATGCATCGATGATTTGTTCGATCAATTGTCTAAAGCTACTTTCTCAAATATTGATATATGAAACGACTACCACCAACTCAGAGTTGTCGTAGAAGATATATCGAAGACAACCTTTAGGTCGAGGGATGGTCACTACGATTTCCTCGCCATGAAGTTCGGCTTAACAAATGCTCTTATAGTATTCATGGATCTCAAGAATAGGGTGTTTAAATCCTACTTAGATCAGTTCATTATCATTTTGGTTGATGATATTCTGATCTATTCATTAAGCTCAGAACAATAGGAATAATCTCCTAATTGTATTAGAGATCTTGCCATAGCACTAATTATATGCAAAATTAACCAAGAGCAACTTTTTTGTTTATGAAATTATGTTCCTTAGACATATTGTACCTAAACAAGACATTGCAGTTGATCCTATCAAGATTGAAGCAATTTCAAATTGAACACTGCAAAAGAGTGTGTATACAATTCACAGTTTCTTGGGACTTGCAGAATACTACAAAAAATATTCATCAAAGATTTCTAAAAAAAATGCATCCCAATTGCTGAAAACGACTTGACAAATAAAGACACTAAGTTCATTTGATCCCAAAAGTGCGAACAAAGTTTTTAGGAGTTGAAGACTCGATTGATGACAACACCATTACTCACCATTCCTTTTGGAAGTGGTGAATGTGTGGTATACAATTATGCGTGTGGTACTAGTCTCGATTGTGTACACATGTAACATATCAAGGTCGTGGCATACACATCAAGGAAGTTGAAGAAACATGAAGAAAAATATCCTACACATAATCTGGAGCTGACAACAATGGTCTCTGCTTTAAAAATCTATAAAGCACTACTTATATAGTGAAACATTTGAGGTCTTCATGGATCCTAAAATTGAACTGTAACTTGTCACAATGGGACCTTAATATGAGACAATGTAGGTGGATTGAGTTCTTAAAGGACTACGAGTTCACCATCAACTATCACCTAGCAAGGTGAATTTAGTTGTTGATACCTTAAGTCGAAAGTCGAAAGGATCACTCATTTACCTAAGAGTACAAAAGGGGAGTCAAATGAAGAATATTATCTAATGGAACCCAGGCTCAATAGAAATTGAACAATGTTAATGATGCACCAGATTCAAGTGGACTTGGTGCACAGAATCATCAAGGCACAAGCAAAATATGAGTAACATAGTCGCATGATCAATTGGTGTAAACAAGAGCCAAAGGAGTTTATGATCTTGGTGGATAACAAAATCATATATCAAGACTATTTGTGGGCCCCCAACAATGATGTACTCAGTATAGAGGTATTGGATGAATATCACAAGTTAGAGTTTGTCATCCATACATATAGCATGAAAATGTACAAGGACTTGTGGAGAAGCTTCTAAAGGAACAACATGAAGAGTTAAAATCATGGATTATATAACCCAATGCATTGTGTATCAATAAGTGAAGATTGAACATTAGAGGTTGTATGGAATGCTTAAGTCCTTGAGCAACTGGAATGAAAATGGGAACACATGATGATGGAATTTGTAACCAATCTACCCAGTGTTGAATCTAGGATCCCGAGAATGTTTTGATGATCACAAATTTGTAAGGGAACTTAGTTTGTACTGATGAACTTGTTGAGCTGATTTCTGTAACAGGAGGTTTCAAGTTCAAAAGTTGATAAGTCGACCAAAGCAAAAGGAATGGACGACCTATGTGTTGAATCTAGGATCCCGAGATTGTTTTGAATGATCACAAATTTGTAAGTGAACTCAATCTGTATAAATGAACTTGTTTGAGTTGATTTCTGTAACAGGACATAGACAAGTTCAGTGCAGCGGTCGACCTGAGCTAAAG
>LTAE01001684.1:12591-38554 GCA_001647135.1 Pontederia paniculata | reverse complement strand
ATATATATATATATATATATATATATATATATATTCTACGTGTACTGTACTAATGGAAGCAGTAGGCCAGCAACATCCAAGGGCTTGTTTTTTGTCTAATTATCCACAGCTCATTCTAAGTGGCAGCCTTATTTGATTCCGTGCCTAAAAGCCTTGACCTATCCTTGTACGTACTCTTAAAAAGTATATATTTTTAATCACCAAAACCTTAATTAGTCAGAGAGTTCCCATGTTCAGATCATATGGCAACTGATCTGTGGAGTGTGAAAGATACAGATCAACTAGCAGATGGTCCGCTTTGCAATAGAAAATAAAATAGGACGTGAAGAAGAAAGAAGTACGCAGCAAATCAGCTGAAATTGAGCTAATTTGACTCAATTTTTATTGTTGTTCTTACATTTCTTAAACATTTTCCGAAAAATCTGGATCTCAGCTGATCATGAACATGGCCATTCTGCAATTTTCTTGTGCATGAAAACGCGTCACTTTAATTGTCGTAACTTGAATCATAAAAGCCTTCCTTTGCTGCCAAACCAGGTGATAGTTGAATATTTTAAGATGGATCAACGCTTTGGACTTTGTTCCATGCATCTGAATACATACATAGTTTATTTTCATCGAGAATGCAATGCATGCCAACGCATCTGCATGCATATAAAATCCAATTAGCAGCTTCGCAGTACGCATATGGCAACCAAAGTCTCCAAACCCTGACAGCTTAAGACAAGGCCACCAGATCGACTCCCTCACTTGCTTCAGTATTCGGCGGCTTCATTCTAAATTAATTTTACGACACGATCTTAGTGGATCTCTGCCTAAATTTTGATCAGAATCCAGAGCCGGTGGCCGAACTCAAAAGTCAACTGGTACCCTCCACGGCATGATCGATTCATTTTAAAAAGCCTGAAGGAAGAAAATTATGGAAATGAGAACAGAAAGGAAAAAAAATGGAAACGAAGAAGTGTGGCAGCAGCATCAATGCAGCTTTGTTGCTCTCGTTCATGGCCATCGTCGGCTGCCAAATGGCGGAAGCCTTGACGCCAAACACGCTGACGTGCAGGAACCAAGGGCCGTGCCGTCTGAAGAAGATTACGTGCCCAAACGAGTGCCCCTACGCGAAGCCATCTGATCCCAACGCCAAGGCCTGCTATTTGGACTGCAACTCCCCTAAATGCGAAGCCGTCTGTCGAGGTAGACATGAGCATGCATCGCATTGCTGTTCGTAGATTTGTCACAGAATGATCGATCTTTTATGGCGTGCAGGACGTAAGGCCAAGTGCAATGGCGTTGGATCGGGGTGCTACGACCCTCGCTTCATCGGCGGCGACGGCGTGGTCTTCTACTTCCACGGACGCAAGGACGAGCACTTCAGCCTGATCTCCGACCGCAACCTTCAGGTCAACGCCCGTTTCATCGGCCTCCGGCCCGCGGGGAGGACTCGCGATTTCACGTGGATACAAGCACTCGGATTCATGTTCGACTCCCACGCTCTCGCCGTCGAGGCAGCCAAGGCGAGTCGATGGGACGACGCCGTCGACCACCTTCGCTTCACGTACGACGGCGAGCCGTTTGAAGTCGCGGAAGGCCACCTCTCCGCGTGGAGGTCGCCGGCGGGTGACGACAAGCTCGTGGTGGAGAGGAATGGGCAGAGGAACAGCGTCTTGATCACAGTGGGGGGGCTGGTGGAGGTGTCGGTGAACGTGGTTCCTGTCACGGAGGAGGACGACAGGATCCACGGTTACCGGGTACCATCCGACGACTGCTTTGCACATTTAGAAGTGCAGTTCAGATTCTTGAACTTGTCGCCGGAGGTGGAAGGAGTTCTTGGCCGGACGTACCGACCGGACTTCGTGAACACCGCAAAGGCAGGGGTGCCAATGCCTGTAGTTGGCGGAGAGGACGAGTACAAGACCTCGTCGCTGACATCTCCGGACTGTAAGCGCTGCGTGTTTTCCCCTGCGGCACAAGAATAAGCAATGGCGCTCTATCTAACAGAGTTCAGAAACAAGTTGCTCCTCAAAGATTTGTGCATCTGTCAAGCTCAATTGTGATGTTATTATATTTTTGCTGAAATAAAATGAAAATATGTGATTTTTTTAAATCTTTTTGTGGTCTTTTTCCTAGTAGATGTTGGAGTGAGACAGCTTGAAGGAACATAAATTTTATTGATGTAAACAAAGAGTCATCTGTTACATCTCTTCTGATATGAGAAAGTAATTTCTTGTTCAAGTGTTGTCAATAAAAACATTTAATTTTTTTATTCTTTATTGTGTGGAGGCGTGCAGCCGTATATACAGATGAAAAATAAGAGAAACACAACAGTGCCATAAAAAAAGTATCTCTAGATAATTTCTGGTGCTGCAAGTCGTTTGGTTTGGGGTTTATTATTGAAGGGATAACAAGAGTTATTCTAATGAGTTAATTATTTTGAGAATTTAGCAAAGTTACTCAGTTTTAATTTGTTTGTTAAAAAGTTGTGTTGTTATACTTTGATAATGTTTGGATAGAGAAGAAAAAAAATATATGAATAAATAGTGAATATGTTTTCTAATACCAAAATTGTCATTACTTTAATATATTTGAAAAAATATTGTACAAATTAAATTAATAAAGTTGTCTGATCTATTAATCCAAATATTTGTGCTTCAAATGCAATATGTGTACTGTACACTTTCTTCATCTACACAATATTGAGCACATACACATGATCAACAACTTTGAAGTTGTGAAATTGCTAATCCTTATTAGAGTACTATCTATGAACAAAAATGTGTTACAAAAAACAATCTATTTTAACCCTATTTCAATGCGTATAACACTTAAAACAATTCTATTCGCATGCAATTCATGCATTGATGTCTTGATGCATGACAAGTTTAATAACACATGCAACTGCATGCAACAAAAGAAGCTACACAAAATACATAGATTTGGCTGATCAAAATAGGAACAATGCCTTTCCCGTATGGCACATGCTAAAGTTCAGGTCGTGCTAAGAAGTCGACATAGACTTTTACAAACATTATATTAATGCACTTTAACCATAACTTCAAGGATAAAGCTAAGTACAAAGCTAACGAAAATAGGAAGTACCATTTTTCTATTTCTGCAATTACAAGTAGACTGATTGACCTCTTTCCCTTCGACATTCTCTTTGAATAGTTAAGCATCAAGGGTTCATCAATTAGTTGCAAATAACTAGACATGGCAGTATTAGCTAACTAAATTGAACTTTATTTCTTATCAAGACAATCATGGGATCCTGTATTTGTTGTTGGCACTTCACCGAAGGGTCATATATACCTTTTCTACTATCCTAAAAAACAACATAAAACTTTCATGTAGACATATTAGTGTCGGTTTTGATTTCCTAGAAATGAATATATGTCAAGTTAAATTAAACTGCATTGCAAAATGATAATGATATATATGTTAAAATAAGATAACACTGATAACATGAAAAAAATGAATTCACATGACATATATAAAAAAGAATGTACTCCTGCTATGATCATTTGATAAGTGATGTGTACGCGGGGTGTGAAACACATTCAGTTCCATACTCACAGTTTGCACAGATAGTACTACTCGAATGTGAAATTCTTGAACTGAGGGCAAGCGAATGAATTCAGTCAGCAAGTTTAAAAATATCTTTTTTCTTAACACAACTTCAATTACAAGTATAACCAAAACATGCTAATTTACAAGAATTTCATCTATACAACACAAGATCATATGAATCACATTCGTAAATACTATTAGCAAAAAAAATAAAATAAAACAAAAAAATCAGCTATTAAAAAGCATTATACCTAGAATCAATGGGAAAGAGAATTCAATGCAAGAAACAGTGAACATAAACTGCTTACAAAAATCAACCAAATGAGAGGTTTCACTTATAAAATAAATAAGCCAATCTTTATTACATTATATGCTAGAATAATAAGATCTTACTAAGTGGCGATTAATAAGCACAAACAAATATGAAGATGAGAGAACGAGCAGTTCAAGAATGCATATGTTAATAAACTTAATACATGCTAATTAAAAATATGAAAATGGCAAGAAAGTAGAGAACAAAAAGCTAACTTAGAACGAGTTGGCAGTCATGACAAAATGGGTTGTATATAGAAAAGATGAGATCAACATTATTGGAAGTAAAGAAATGAAAAAAAAACTGTAAAATATTTTAAAAATGTAAGAAAACCCGTAAAAAAATTGTGTAAGCAACCAATTTGAATAGAAGTTACAAAATGTTAATTATTTTATCCAAAAGAGGTCGAAATAAAAAAAAATGTAGAACAAAAAACTCATTAAATAATGGATTGTTATAGAAAAATATTTGGAAAAGTAAAAAAGAAAAACTATATACCTGAGAAAACCACTGATCTAAACAGACTATAAAACAATGAATCTAGAGGTGACATAAAAGGCTTGAATGTGAGAAAAATTGTGAAGTGAAAAACAATAAAGTTAAGGACAAAAGAAACGTTCATTTTTTAAAGCAAACAAAAAATATGAGTAAAAAAAATAAAAAAACCGAGAAGACAGACGAATGTAGAATATATTACCGCAAATCAACACAAACGAAGAAACGACAACTGGCGAGTTGTTCTTTGTTGCATCAGAATTAGGTAAAATCTTAATAAAAAGACAACCTGGCCACTCAAGCCGAGGTTTGTAGTTAGTTTCACTCATAGTAAAGGCAGGAGTCTGCAATGTTACAATATGGTGTGCCTTGACATGTTAATCAAGCATCAAAAAAAGGAACAGAGAATCATGAATCAACTAGTTACAAGCATCAAAGAAATGAACCAAATAATCTGATGTAATCATGTTTTATTTCACACTTTTTTCATATCATTAACAGAAGATACAAGTACTCTGAATAACTAGTGCAATCCTTTTATCATTTCAGTTTAATTTGTTTAAAATCAGAACTCCTCTATTTTACAGCTGAAAGACTTAATCAAGCTAGGCTGTAAACAAGATTTCATCGAACTGAGATATATTACAAATTGAAAGAAGAGTGAGAAAATTGAATAAGAATTAATGACAGGAAAAATAAACTTTCTCACACTTAATTTGAAGACAAAATGTTGTGCACTGATTATCCACTAGCAGTGATCTGATTGATTTTCTCATCTACCTCGAGGGTTTACGAGCTGAGAAAATACAGCACTAGTTGTGACATCTTCAGCATCATCATCAGTAGCAGAATTTACCACCTCAACCATGCTCACACTATTGTCGAATGGCTCCATCTGCGGCATTAAGATGCCGGGAATACTCTTTATGCTATTTTCATCAGGGTCGGCAAGTGAGGAAGTCTCCTCAAGCTGGAGCGCATATTCAAGATTCCAGAGCACATCTCCCATTGATGGCCTATCAACTCCTTGCTCTGCCAGGCATTTTTCAGCAGTCTCACCATATTTCTTTAGGGAAGCTGGATTGATTTTTCCCGCCAATGCTGAATCGACAATCTGCTCCAGCATGCCCCTTTTCTGCCAGCTCATTGTCCATTCTGCTATGTTGACTTGTTCTCTCGGAAGGACAGGGTTGAGAGCTGGCCTTGCGCAAAGCACTTCCATCAAGACAACACCAAAGGAATAGACATCAGATTTCTCGGTTAGCTGCTGCCTCCGGAAGTACTCAGGATCAAGATATCCAAAACTGCCCTTGACAGCAGTGCTAACATGGGTCTGGTCCAAAGCTGGCCCAGTTTTTGATAGACCAAAATCTGCTACCTTAGCAACAAAGTTCTCATCCAAGAGAATGTTTGTGGTCTTCACATCACGGTGAATAATGCTTTGTGCTGCACCAGTGTGCAGGTAATGCAAGCCTCTAGCTGCCCCAATGCAAATCTCAAGCCTTTGTCTCCACGAAAGAGATGGAAGGTTGGAACCATATATATGGCTTCTCAATGGCCCATTTGCCATGTACTCGTAAACCAAGATCATCTCAGACCTTTCATCACAGTAGCCAATCAGTGAAACCAGATGGCGGTGGCGGAGTTTGGATAACATTTCAATCTCAGTCTGGAATTCAGCCAACCCTTGTTCGGACCTAGGGTTCCCTCTCTTGACTGCAATCTTGGTACCATCTTCCAAAGTCCCTTTGTAGACCTTTCCAAATCCACCTACTCCAAGAAGCAAACTTTCATCAAATTTATTGGTAGCATCTATGATCTCTTGAAACATGAAGATGCGCCCAAGGTTCGTTGAAGCCAATGAGATGCAACTTGCTGTGCCACTCTTATGAGAGGTTGTTGAGACTTTACTTATAGTGTGTGAGTTTCCATATAAAGGCAGTGGTAACCACGGGTGACTGAGAGCATTAGCTTTTCTCCTACGCACCACATAACAACAATAGCACAGAGCTAAAAGTCCAATGGCAATCAAAGAACCCAAGACTGCCCCAATTATGATCCCTAACTTTTTCTGCCCTGCAGGTGACTCCGGGAGAAGATCTTTAACAGCATACACCCCTTCCAAGCTCTTTACATCATTGCTGATCTTCATGATCTCCAAACCGTTCAAAATTGCATTGCTGAAATCAGCCAAATTGTCAGGACCGACACTCACAGTTAATGTACTCGAGTCGTTTGAAGAGTTTGAAACAAAATCCTTGTAGTACGGAACTGACAAATCACCCTTCAAGGAAGACAAATCCAAACTGGCAATAGCTGTATCAGAATTCACATAAACATTGAAGACAAGTTTGTTCAAAGCCTTGCTCACAATATCACAGAAGTGAAGACGAATTAAATAAAGAAAGCTTGGATCCACTGAAAACACCCAGGTGATATTGAAATTCAGATCAGTAACATTTGGATCTCCCATTGCTTCAGCAGTGGAATAAACCCACTTTGGTGCTATCTCAGCGGTAAAACCATCAGGATAGTTTACTGTCACAGGATCCACAGACACCTTCACGGCAGAGCTGTTAACATGAAGGTACTTGGCATCATTTTCCCAAGTTCTTCCAAGTGTGTCATTCTGAGGGTTGAGTAAAGGACCGCCAACGTTCAAACGGTACATTGTCTCAAGACCAAGCACTGAGAGACCACTGAAAGGAGCATTCGGTATGGCAAGAGCCTGGTCATAGATCAATGCATCAGGAACTGAGACGACTTCTATGCCGTTCACGAAGGCGACAGAACCATTTGCTGGGATGAAAGTGAGGACCAACAAATCAGAGGTCACATTCACCATATATTCCTTGAAAAGGTAAGTATGATTTGAGTTCTTGAAACTGAAGTTATTCATGAGGACAAACTCATCAGTCACAACAGTCAACGGAGCAGATGTCAAGTCATGGCCCGAATTAGGCACAGGATAGAAATACAGCCGGATCCAATGCCGACCCTCTTGCTGGATATGAAATCTATAATAGGCTGGTTCCGAGAAGATACGTAAGGACTGGTATATGGCGGAGGGAAGAACAGAATTGGAAGCAGAAAAGGTGTTGTCCCCAGAAGTTCTCAGGGAGAAAGAGGACTGCTGTGAATCAGGAAGGTATTCCTGCCCTTGGACTGTGACACTCTGAGAAGACCCACAGGCAAGTAAGTAGTTGTCTACAGGAGTAAATGCAGCAAATGCCATATCAAAAAGCAAGGCAGGAAATGCCAGTGACACCATTAAAGGAATCCACCTCGATCTCAAATATTTCATCTTCCCCTTCTTCATTCAATACCTGCCCAGATTTACAATTGTCCTGTGAGATAAAACTCTGACTGCAATTTCCCTTGAAAAAGAAAAGAAAAATGAACTTCGAGCTTCACCAATTAACCATCTTGAAACTTGTAGATTCATATTTCAGTTAAAGCACATTTTCTTCTTGCTAAAATTCTAGAATCCGAATCAACTTGAAATACAGAGTATACCATCGCTAAATACAGCGCCCTTCTAATCTTAATACTGCTAAAATTCGTAAAAAGGAGATCTTTTAAACCCAAAATACTCCACTATATCATCACTCTAAGAGATAAAGTAAAGGAAACACGATCTACAGGCCAAATAAGCTAGCAGTCTTTACAGTCCGAACAGGAGGAATCCTAATCTACAGTATGCAAAACAAGCTTCTGAATCCATAAAATATTACTGGAGAACAAAGGGAAAATCCAAATGCTAAGCCCTAAGCACAACAGGAGAAAGCACGCACCAACAAGATCGCAGCTTTAAGCTTACGAACTCACGTATAAGGAAGGATGGGAATCGGGATTGGTAGTGTTCCACCACCTTGCACTTCTCCGCTCTCGCCAAGATCCCACCTTTCGAGTGAGGGGAGCACTCCAGTGTTCAGAACAGTGGCCAAGGTGGAATTTTGAGGGGAAGGAGGGGAATGCAGCTGCCAGAGCGATTGCCGAAGTCCTTCCCTTTCCAGCCTGTGCGGCAATGTGATCAAGCTGTCATCCTATGCACACATATCAGAGAGAGAGAGAGAATAGGACCCTACACACATATCAGTTGCAGTTTTGTTCCATCCCTTACTAACCTTGCAAAAGTCTTTGGTATTCGACGCTTCAGATTAGTGGTAAAAAATGAAAAGTGAAAACAAAAAGGTCAGTATTTTTTATTATCAATATATTTACTACTTAGTGAATGATTCAAATATATATTGAAAGTATCATTGTTGACTAAGGGCTAATATAAATGATATTATAAATATCTCACAGTGAAATATAAAAAATTTTCACGTTCAACTTATGGTCTTTGTATCGTGAGAAGCTTTGATTAAAGAGGAAGAAAATTATAAGTTCACAATTCAAAATATTTCAAAATTTTAATTAATTTTGACAATCTGTTGGACCCGTTACAATCACACTCACCCTACAAAAATACTTCTACATATAGAAATGAATTATTTTAGTTTTTTGAAGTTTCAAAAACTAATTCAAGGAATGATTATGTTAACCATCCACTTATACATGGTTAACATTCATTATAGTCGGTTAATTTATCTGACATTGACAAAAGAGTTAATTCAATTCTTGAAACATCAATAACTTCAACTACCGAAAATAATCCACCTTTCTTTTATCGAATTGATATGTGAAGAAGCATTAAAACTTCTCTTCTAACGATATTGCATTCTTAGGAATGTGTTTTTTTATCTAATTGATCTCTTCTAACGATATTGCACTAAAGTTTATCTTTCTATCAGATACCTGATTTATCACTTTTAGGATGATAAATTGGGTAATGCAGATAGATGTATTCATGTGTGATATCAAAGAAGAACGAATAAAGACGAGGGAGATATATATTATTATTACGCTTTTGTTTAGCGTACATGGAGAGACAGCGGATTGAACCATAAAATTGAAAGAACTCTATAAGATGGTAATATCTTAAATTTTATTTATTTTTATTATTTTTGTCTGATTTGAATTGGTTAAAATTTAATAGATTGCATGTTCATAATGAGAGAGAGAGAGAGAGAGAGAGGGTCATGGGGCCATGCAAAAACGTCCTTATTGGAGGTGGAGAGGGCCATGTGCTCTCACGCGGCTTGCCGTAAATGGTGTTAATGTTGTAGACAATTGAGTGCAAAGTAAATCTTTAATTGAACAAAACATTAACTTTAAGTTTTCCATACATGTTTTTCTAAGTTGGATTTTGTGACATCATTCAGTTTTTTATTACTTAAGTTGATAGAGGGGAAAAATAAATTTTAATGAAAACAATTTGAAAAAAATAACATATATTTTGTGATTTCATAGTTAAAATAAGATTTTTAAATTATAAACTAATATTATTTTTATATATTAAGAGATGGTGTGAATAAGAATGCATCTCCTATAAAAGATAGGATTTTTTTTCCGTCAAAACTTTTTTATCAAAGGGAAACTATTTTTCTATTCTCCTCTCTTCGCCGAAAAGGAATTGGATATGATATCTCATCAAGCTCTCTGTGCTCATAGCTCAGTCACATGGAGGGGCACATCATGAGACAAGATTTAGACTCGGTGCATTATATAACTTATGATTCATTAATTCCATTATCACAAGTAACTAATCTTAATCGAAGTAATTATTTCCTAGAGCTAACAAAATATTTAATAGGCCAAATTATTTGAATCAGTATGAATTCATAAAATAACATATTACAAAATTAATTAAATTTTAGAAAAAAAGGATCCTCATCCGAAGAGCTATGCTTAGTACCACTCAGTTATATAAATAAATTAATTAGAGTATTTTACAAATGCCAGGATTCATACAATTAAAGACATATCAAATACTTAAGTATATATACATGTAATCCCCATGTGTCGTAGGTGAGTTGCACAAGCAATGTCCCCTTCCGAACTAACAATTTGTACGAAAACAAAGAGAGTTTATACATATACAAATTGCCATGGAATAAAATATTTGTATTTATTCAAATATAATGGTTTAAATTTTATGTGACATATATGTTCAAGAACTTAAATATGACGCATAAGCAATTTGCATCTATCAGGTTTGAGATGATGAATCCGCCTTTAATTAAATAACCTCCTTATTTTGGGCCATGAATCAATTAATCGTCTTCCATGCATGCAGAGTATAGAGCTCATCACCATATTGATGGTTGTTAAACAAAGAACTTAATAATAATAATAATAATAATAATAATAATAATAATAATAATAATAATAAATAAATAAATAAATAATAATAACAATAATAATAATAATCACGTGCACAAAGGTTACAATATTGCTAGGGTGTCCTTATTGCCACTCCAAACATCTTAATGTCACTCTTCTTTAACCTATTTTATCCTTCAACTTTATATTAATGACATTACATAATAAATTTTTTATTCCATCAAAAGTTGCACAAATTTCAAAATCTCTACAATCTTATTTTTTCTTATTATAATAATTTATTTTTTATTATTTTATATTTTATTCGGATAAATTAAAATATATTTTATTTGAAATTTTATTTTGTATATAAAATATTTGTTAGGTATTCTTTTATCTTAAAATGACTTAATAGAACAATAATACTAAGTTGATTTTTTTACACTAAAAAATATTGTTATATACTTATATCTTCGTATTTACCACAAAAAAACTATATATGTATATATAATAAGTTGTAGTACTTTTATTTAAAAGGATCAATGTATGTCGTGAAAATTTTAATTGTCATTAAACTTTATTAAATACTAGATCTTTAAAAATATGAAAAACATAAAAGTTTAGAGTCATTATAACAAAAGACAAGAATAAAGTATTGTAATAATAAAAAAATTATAAATAAAATATTTATCATAAAAAATAAATTATTGTAATAAGAAACAATTATAAAAGAATAGAAAAAATATAATGAAGATTTTTGAGAAATTGTGTAACTCTTAAATAATAAAAATAAAGATGAGATGTTTCATATGATGTCAATAATAGAATGTTTAAGGGTAAAGTTGGTAAAAGAGGAGTGACATTAAGAATTTAGGAGTGGTAATAAGGGCACCCTATTGCTATCTTTAGAGAGATATTTGCTGGTTTTGATCTGTACTTGGGTGTCTGTTAAATTAATACGTCCAACCCCAAACCCGATGCAGCTAGACATGACATCGACTTTTTTTAATCCAAACAAAAAGATTTCAATGGTTCAATTTGGCTTTTACCAAAGGAGAATTTAATAACCAAGTTTGGTTGGACACCGGGTTAGTAGGGGTGTGTCCCGGGTTGAGGGACCGGGAGCTAGTAGCCCCGAGTTCGAGTCCGGAGTCACCAAATTTGGCCAGAGGAATATCGTTATGCTCTTGTCCTCGACTCCGGATTAGTCAGGTGCTAGTAACCCTGGAGACCAGGGGCCCGCAGGGGTAATCCAAAAAAAAGAGAATTTAATACACGGAGACAAATATAATTTTTTTTCTTCAAAGTATAAACAAATAATTAATTAAGTTTGATGATTAAAATATGTAAAAAATTTCTTTTCAAATATGTCATAAAAATCACAATCTGAATATAAATGTAATGATATATTTTTCATATTAATTTAAGTTATTATTATTATTAGCATATTTAATTGAACGTGGTATCTCAATAAAAAATTTGAGTTCAAACTTAAAAGCTTTGGGTTTGGAGATTGTTTAGATATCACATCAGTGTTCCAATGATGATGAATTGATATCAGATATTTATCGAATAACTTAGATCTGGCATCATTAGACAATCTACTTTGTTGTTCCATCAAAAAGCACGAAGGTTTGTGTTACGTAAAATAGGCAAGAGAAAGAAATCACATAAAGAAAAGACACAAAATTTTAATGAGGTTCATTCTTAATTGAGCTACGTCGTTGAGTCTCGACTAGAGTTTTTTTATATGAAAAATAATAGATGATACAAGATGCTAAATAATCCAAACCCTAAAGAGTTTATATATGGACTCTCAATACAAAATAAGAAATAGAAGTTCTAAGATCGTTTAGGTTTCAAGGGCTCTGCCCCTGAGCCCCCGTAGGGGGATCCTCCTGAATCCCCCCTAAATACCCCTCAAGCTCGCCGACTGAGCAACGAGACTCCCGTAGGAACGGGCAGCTTCGCCGTCCCCAACTATTCGAACGTCTATGATGTACATGAGGTCATATGTGTTAATATTTAAGACATTATCAACAAATCTACACTTTGACTTGAATCATCTGCAAAATATAAATCTGTAATATTCTACCGCCGCCAACCCCTGCCTCGGAGTTACTGCCAATTGTTTATGTTTAACAAGTCCAAGCAATGTTGGAACTTACTATAAGCAATTGCCTTGGTGAACATATCAGTTGAATTATCTGCTGCACCGACCTTCTTCACCTTGATCCTCTTCTCAGTATGGATGAAGTGATATCTAACATAAATGTGTTTGGTCCTCTCATGATAAACTTGATTCTTGGCTAGAAAGATAGCAACCAAGCTTTCACAATTCTGATCCTGATGTAGTCCAAGATCTCTAACAAAGTTTTTTTAACCAGCTTCCTTCCTTTGCAGCTTCTATCAATGTCATATATTCTGCCTCAGTAGTAGATACTGTAACTTGGACTATAGAATAGTCTTCTAACTAATAATAGAAATGTCCAAAGTGAAGACATAGTCCGTCATTGATCTTCTTCCATCAACATTTGCAACATACTCTGAGTTAGAATAACCAACAACCAAACACTCTGTATCACTTTCATAGATGAGGTCAATATCAGATGTTCCTCTCAAATACCGAAATATGCGCTTCACTTCTTGTCAATATTCTTTTCCTGGATTGCTCATAAACCTACTTACAACACTAACTACATGAGTAATGTCAGATCTCGTGCACACCATAACATATATTGAATTTTCAACTGCATTGACATAAGGAACATGAGACATGTACTCCTTCTCTGCACCAAAATGTGAGTGTGAAAACCATAGATAGGTGTACATTTGAAGCTAGTGGAGTCTCAAGGGTTTTGCTGAAGTAATCCCGAACCTTGTGTGCGATCCCTGGTTATCTCCATCCCCAAAAATTTTTGAGCTACACACAGATCTTTCATGTCAAACTCTGAGCTGAGAACTTTTTTCAAATCCTGAAACATTTGATATGTACTTGGCAACAATAAGCATATCATCAATATACAAAAGCAGAAAGATAGTGGAGCCGTCCTTCACTTTCTTGTAATATACACAACAAACATAGGGACTTATGTTGAATCCCTTACTGATCATAAATGTATCAAACTTCTTGTACCATTATTGTGGTGATTGCTTCAGCCCATACAAAGAATTCTTCAACATGCAAACTTGATCTTCCTTTTCAGGAATATAGAACCCCTATAGTTGACTTATCAGAATGTGTTCTTCCGTTCTCCATGAAGGGAGGCAATCTTCACATCTAATTGCTCAAGTTCTAGATTCTGACGTGCTACAAGAGCTACAAGGGCAAGCAACACCCTAATGGAAGAGTGTGTGACAATTGCTGAGAAGATCTCATTATAGTCCACTCTTTTTTTTTGACGTTATCCTTTAGCAACTAGGCGTGCCTTATATCTTGTGCCTTTAACTTTAGGAATTCCAAGTTTCTTCCTGAATATCCACTTGCAGCCTAGAGTCTTTCTACCTTTTGGTAACTTTGACCAGCCCCCATGTTGGATTCTTGTGAAGAGATTCTATCTCCTCACCCATAGCAGCAATCCATTGTTTTAATTATGCACATGAGATGACGTCCTTGTAAGTTGATGGCTCTAGGACCTTACCTCTTCAGCAACCTGTAATGCATAAGAAACCATGTCCTCAAAGTTGTATCTCTTAGGAGGACCCACCTGCCTACGCTCATCCAACAACAATAAAATCCTCTTCTAGTTGCTCTTTAGGTTCATTTAGCTTTGACTAATCAACTTAGTATTGTCCTCTTATATCATCCTCAACTTGAGCCACCTCAAACTCCACATGTTTGTTGACACTATTAGGTACTGGATCAACAACCTCCACCTTCGGTTGGAGCATTGAAGCCTCATCAAATGTTACATTTCTGTTGTGGATTACTTTGTGCTATGAAGAAGACCAAATTATGTAGCCTTTCACTCCTGCGGAAGGTTATTAAAATCGGACCGACCGGCCGGTCCGACCGGTTCAACCGCGAACCGGTGCTCAGTCCGGTCCGGTTTGAGTGTAGATTTGGAAGTGGCATTAAACCGGATACAACCGGTTCGAACCGGAAAAAACCGGTGAACCGGCGAAAAACCGGTTCAATATTAAATTTGGAAAAAAATTATAAAAATAGAAGGAAAAAATCTATAAAAGGAAAATAGTTAAAATAATTAATAGAAACAAACTTGGAAACAAGTATAAATGTGGGAAGAGAATTAAATAGAGAGAAAAAATGGAAAATAAAAAAAGGAAAGGAAACCTGATTGATTTTCAAAATTTAAAAATGAAAGGAAACCATACTTGGAAAGTTGTGTGGTAGGGCAACTAATTCATATTTATGCAATTAATATAGTTAGAAAAGGAAACTAAAATCATGCAAGGACGACAAAGTGAATAAAAAAATACTAGGCAAAATTAAAAATGGAATGACGAGATAAATATATGAGAAGAATTAATAAAAAAATAAATAGAAATAAAAAGCAAGAAGGTGAAATATGGAAATAAATAAAATAAAAAACAATTAAAAGTGAGTTAGAATAAATTAATTAATTTGACATTAATAGTATTATATAATGAATAAAAAAATAATAATCCATTAATCATCATTATTTTTAATAAGCATTAATTTTATAAACATACAATAAATAATATTTTATGTTATATCTAATGATAAGTAAGTTGTTATTATATTTAGTATATACTCGATAATATATTAATTATGATATATTAATATTATTATTTTAATCAAGTCCGGTTCAATCCGATTGAACCCGGTCTAACCGGTCCAACCGTGACCCAGTTAGACGTCCGGTTCGATCTCCAGTCCGGTTATGAAAACATTGCTCCTGCGTCGTATCCCATGAACACTCTTTCTTTTGCCCTTGGCTCTAGTTTTTCTTCGCTGGCATGATAATATGTAGGACAACCAAAACTTTTTTAGTTATTATAATCGGCTGGAACATTGAAGCCTCATCAAAGGTTACATTTATGATGTGGATTACTTTGTTCTATGAAGGAGACCAAATTATGTAGCCTTTGACTCCTACTTCGTATCCCATGAACACTCCTTCTTTAGCCCTTGGCTCTAGTTTTTCTTCATTGGTATGATAATATGCAGGACAATAAAAAACTTTTTAGTTATTATAATCAACAAGATTTCCAGATCATACCTCAATAGGAGTTTTGAGATCAATTGCAGTCATCGGGCTTTGATTCACCAAGTAGTAGACTATGTTAACAGCCTCAGCCTAGAATGCCATATTCAGGCAAGCATTAGAGAGCATGCACCTTGCTCTCTTTAGAAGCGTTCTTTTAATTCATTATGCCATCCCATTCTGCTGCAAAGTGTCTCTGATGGCGTGAAGTCTGATGATGCCTTCATCTTTGCAGAATTGATCAAATTCAGACAAACAAAACTTCAAACCATTGTTAGTACGAAGACGCTTCAACTTTTTCGATGTTTTATCCTCCACTAGAATCTTCCACTTCTTAAAACCTTGAAAGCCTCACTTTTATGTTTCATCATGAATATCCAAGTCATCCTTGAGCAGTCATCAATCACAGAGAGTAAATATCTAACGCCTCCTAAAGATGAAACACGAGAGGGACCCCAACAATCAACATGGATGTAGTCGAGAGTCACCTTTGTTCTACGCGCTGTCTTGCCGAACTAATGTCGACGCTACTTACCGAAGACATAGTGCTTGTAGAAGCTGATTTCAAAAATCTTCTGACCTCCTAGAAGATCTCGCTTGCTGAGAATGTTCATCCCATTCTGACTCATGTGCCCGACCCTTATATACCACAACTTTGACACTTCTGAGTTTGATGACTAGCCACCATAACAATGCCAAAGACTATTTTGCCTTGTAGTATGTACAAGGACTTCTGCTTGTCTCCCTTCATGACAATAGTATCACCCTTTGTGACAGTGAGAACACCTACAAAAGCATTGATTTAACATCCTTTAGAGTCCAAGACTCCTAATGATATCAGGTTCTTCTTTAATTGTGGAACATGGTGAACATCTGTTAGTGTCCTCATTTTACTGTCATGGGTTTTGATTTGAACAGAGCCGATTCCAACCATATTACAAGATACATCGTTGCCCATGATGATGTTTCAGCCATCAAACTCTTGATAAGTTGAAAACCACTCCTTGTTCGGAGTCATATGATAGGAACATCCTGAATCAAGAACCCAACCTTCCTCCAAAGATCCCTGATCAATTGCAACAAGAACCATATTATCATCTTCAGATTCTTTGCCATGATGTACAATCGCAATAACCGTTGCATTTTTCTTCATAGGGCAATCCTTTGTCCAATGGTCTAGTTCCTTATAGGGTTGCAGATGTCTCTCGGATTTAGTTTCTTGTTCTTCAGCTTCAAGCCCTTCTTCGAAGTATATCCATTCTTCGTAGTTGAGATTAACCCTGCGACCTGAGTCTCTACAAAATTACCAGAAGCCCTATGTTGAAGTTCAAGAGTAAGTAGGAGTCGATCTTACTTCTTCCAAACTTATAGTATCTCTCCCGACGATAATAGATTGAACAAAAGTTTCAAATGAAGGAGGGAGAGAAAGCAACAGAAGTAGGGCAACATCTTCATCATCAATCTTCATATCAATATTTCTTAACTTCATCAATATAGTTTTCAGTTGATCAAGATGTTCCTTCAGGGGAGTACCTTTTTGCATGTGGAGGGTCAACAACAACTTGTTGGTGAGGGACTTCATCATGTAAAGACTCTCCAGTTTCAACCACAAACTTGTTGTCGTCATTAGTGACTTCGACTATCACCTCATCCGCCAAACACAGTAGGATCATCGAATGCGCCTTCTCCTCCTGCGACGCCAAATCTTCGAGATCGATCTCCTTCAATTTGCCCTTCGTATCACCTCCTTCGCTTTGGCCTGTGCAAGCCCTGCCCAGATCCCTTGAGGAATGAGGAGCTGAACTCTTTTGAAAAGACTCCCACTCAAAAAAATCAGACGAGTGAAATTCCACGCTGGAAGCCCCAGTTACTGATCTCAACTTGGCGGTTCAGACCTGTTCCCTTGCTTTACTTCTACAAAAGATCCTGTGCGGAAAACCACTTAGCTTTCTCTTCTCCAAGTTGCTGCTATATATGGCTGAGTCTGCAGCTTTCACTCTTCTCCAAGTTGCTTCCGAAGCGTGCACATCTTAATCTGGCATAGCCCAAAGCTATTCCACTCGATGAATTTTGTTAGAAAAATGATTTTATGACTTGGTATCATATTTATATTCTTTTGATGATGAAAACCTTATCAAAAGATTGGAAAACATATATGTGCATGTTAAAATATGATAAGTGTGTGAAAACTTCAAAGTCAAATTATATGCACTAAAGTTCAACTTAATATTTGTCTATTTCCCTTATGATTTGGGTTGAGACATGAATATATTAATTGTAGCTAATTCTGTTAGCTTTCTATAGTTCAAGAATCGTCTCATTTTGATATCTCCATAAAAAATTATATATGAAACAATGAAGGCATGTTAAGTTCAAAGTAAAATTATATGTACTGAATTTTATATTCATATTTGACCTTCTTTCCATCTGATTTAGATTGAGCAATGAATAAATGAAATATAGAATGTTTTTATCTTTCCAAAGAAACAAGAATCACATCAATCAGATATATGTGAAGAGAGTTATGACTAAAACAGTGAAGGTCGGTTGAACCTAATATAAAGGCCGATCGAACCCATGAAGGTCGGTTGAAGAACTCATCGAAGTCGGTCAAACCTTGGACAAATCGATTGATCCAAAATGAAGTCAGATTGAAGGTTGGTTGAAGAACTCATAAAGTCTGTCAAACCTACGAAGGTCGGTTGAAAAACTCATCAAAGTCGGTTGAACCTAACACAAGATCGGTCGACCGATCTTAGCCTGAAAAAATATTGTTCAAACTTCAACGAGAAATTTGACCTTCTTCCCGTCAGATTTGGATCAAGCCATAAATACAAAAGCTGTAGATAATCTTATTAGCTTTCCACATAATAAAACATCAACTCATTTGGACATCTGTGCGAAGACTTATGGTCAAAATAGTAAAATAGTATATTTGGAAAAAAGTTACAACGACTAGTTTTTTGGTCAAAAAGAAAGCAACAATCATATTGGTAGAAGAAATTTATAAAAGAGCTTCCAAAGGGCTTAAATGAAGTAACACTTCAAGAGAAATATCAAGCACTAAAGGGAGATCAAATCTTGAAGTCTTTGAGCCAAAATTGCTGAATCTTTTATTTCTTCTCTCTTATTTTTGTTATGAGCACATATTGTAAAAGAGAGAGAGTCATAGTTTTATTTATCATTTGGTAGTGAACTCCATTGTAATAGAGATTGTGACCTTACCTCTTGGATTAGAGAAAATGTTGAGTCTGTGAGCTTCCTTAGAGAAGAGGTGTGCCTTACCTCTTGAAGCGGAGAAACATCGGTGTGGTGCTGAAGATTTCCTTACCTATTGAAAAGGAGGTGCTAGTGGATCTCCGACGATCTCGAGGTCGAGAAGTCAGAGCGGAGATGTAGGCCAAGTTGGGGCGGGACCTCGTCAACAACTCTTGCTTCTTGAGTTTGCATTTCTCTCTTACTTGCTTTACTTATTATCTTGCATTCTCACTTATATCACTATTGTGCTTATTCACGACAAAGGGCTTTTGGATTTTGAGTTTTGCGATAAATTGATTTTGAGCNGAGAGAGAGAGAGAGAGAGAGAGAGAGAGAGAGAGAGAGAGAGAGAGAGAAATCATACACAAAGAAGACATAGGAATTTAACGAGGTTCACCTTTACTAGGCTTCATGTCCTCGGGCGGCATGATGCGTGCTAATTATGCAGATACAATCACTAGCAAGTGCACTAATCGTATCAAGTAATAGTTCAACGGTGAGTTGAGTATCGATCCCACGAGGACTGATATTAACTCTATCTATCTACTTCCATCAACTAATAAGAGAATACATGTTTGTGAATAAAGATGAAGTTTTAATAGAAAATGAAGAAAAGGAAAGAGAAGAAAAGAGTTTGATAATAAAAACCTTATGGATTAGGATGATGTAAGATGAATATGGACAAAATCAGTTTCACCCAAGTTCAACTAATGTTTAGTTTAACTCAAATTCTTATGAGAATTAGGATATACCTAAAGTATGATGTCCTATCCAAGATGTACCAACTATCTCAAATATAAGATACTTGAATGTTCCTATCCAAGGCCAATCTAATCAACTAGGATTTTGAGATGCATTAAGATGTATTTCCTAAACTATGGATCGTTACTATTCAGGATGTGAATCTCATAGACCTTACACCCAAGGTGTTCTTATCCAAGATGTTACCTAGATGTGTTATCAATGCCTTGGCTAATAATTCAAAAATCACTTTTATTTGTCAAAGAGAAATAATAGTTTTCTATTCTTATCCAAGATGCTAACAAAGATTCAGACTCTCAAGGATTTATAAAAGAGCATTAAAATCCACATGCATACGCATAAAAAATTCAGTACTGAAATTAATTCAACAGAGGATTCACATGTTCATCACTTACAATATAAATTCTCCAAAAAAAATTAAAAATGAATTACAATAGAGTTCACCCCAAAAGTTGAGAAGAAGAGATTACAAACTATGAATCAAATCATTGATATGATGGTCATCTTCCTTCACGAATTTGCAGAAATTCTTCTTCTTCTTCTTCTTCTTCTTCTTCTTCTTCTCTTGACATTAGGCTTGGCTTCAAGCTCCGTCTATCACAATTTTCTCTTCAAAATCTTTCTTCAATTCTATGGTTGGCAAAAACCCATTAGATTGATGCCTTCATATTATATTTATAGGTAGGAGGAGTCCTGGAATAACAAATTTTGTTTTGAAGAAGATTAGGCTTAATTTGGGGTAAAAATGAATTTAAAAATAGTTAATTTTTTTCGTAAATTGTTATGGCCCATGACAGAGTTGTCACGGTCGTGACCGAAGAAAAGGGGTGAAAAATACATCTGGGAGTTGTCATGGGCCATGACATGAGTGTCACGGTCATGACCGAAGATGAAAAACTAATTCTGGGTTGTCAAGGGTCGTGAAAAGGGAGTCACGACCATGACCGAGGCTGAAAATTTTGGAGTTGTCACAGACCGTGACAGGATTGTCACAGCCATGACTGAAGGTAAATTTGAGTTCTGGAGTTGTCACGGGTCGTGATAGGATTGTCATGACTATGACAATTGATGGAAAACACCCCCGACCGTGAAAAACAAGTTCTGCGCGTGAAATCGGGGTTATGACCCATTTTTGGTTTGTCACAGACCATGACTTTTCTGTCACGGCTTGACAACCTTGAAAATATGCATGAAAAAGAAAAATACAACCTGACTAATCCATCGATAGAGGCGAGGTGAAGAACGATACATAATGGCCCCCAGGGCTAGTGAATCTTCTCGCCAGTTCTTTCTTGGAGCGCCCGAATCTCCATCAAAATCTCTATTGTCATAGTTGCTCCGTTCGAATGGTCTCCAATGTGGTCTGAATACCTGAAAACATACTTTGAAGGATAGAAAGGAATGTCAGTAGAACCGTCTGCGGGTGCTTAGAAGAAGGCCCATATGGGAAGCTTTGGCCTGTGACAAAGGTATTTGAGGCCTCCCATTTTTTTTGGATGACTCTGGACTCAAGAAATTTTACTAACCAGACTCAAAAACTAAGAAACTAAGACTCAACTAAAAATCAGTTTTCACTTTTCTACACTACTCAAGAGATTAAGACTCGGCTTAAAATCATTGAAAACTAGAGTTGATGTGACCCAAGAAACTATGACTAAGAAGAATGATATTTAGGAACAATTTCACCGAGAATGAGAATGTGACCATGGAGGTCCGGCCAAGGTGAAATATCAATAATTATGCAAAAACATGCACCCTTCTACCTCTCACCTTTCGCCATCAATAATTATGATTGACTCAACTAATCTTTGTTCAATTATGCTTTGACTTTATGGGTCAAAAGATTGTTGAGTTTCTTTGCTTGAAGGTGGGCTCTTGCGACGCCATTGCATTGAAATTTTTGGCGCTTTCATTTCCTTGGAAGCCGGTCGATATAAAAGCCATGTTGCTGTAATGATAGAGACTTTAGAAGGTGAAGTTCTCCTTCTTACTGATCCTCTTCAATGGTGTACTCGCTCGTCTCCTTGATCCGCCACTGCAATGTCCCTTTCTTTTGATTTTCTCTTTGTGGTCTCTTTTTCTTTGAAAAGATTGTTGTTTGTGGCAGGGACACACAAGAGTTGTTGGGTGCTCCTCATGGTTGCCATTGTGATGTCCAACATTTTCAGAAGTCAATTGCACAACTTGCTTCTCTAATGTAGGGAGCTTTGTTTCCATGACTATAAATTTGTCTTGCACCTCAGATGTTTGTGGCAAAGTAGATGATACTTCTTCAACTTTGGTTGACTTCTCAACTGAGTCAATTGTGCCTCCAAATTGGTGATAATTATTTTCTGTATAAGGAATCTCTTTTCAATTGTTGTGGTCAGTTGACCAATCATCTCTTCAAGATTAACTTTTGATTCAACCAATTGTTTATTAGCTAGCAATGACGTGATATCATTGTCTGTATCGTTGCTGCTCTTCATTAGCTAAGAAATCTGCTTCTCCATTAATTGAATCTAATTCTTACTCAGAAAATGTTGCCAGTAGTCCACTCATTACCTGTGTAAGTATGGCTATTGAGTCCATTGAAGGATCATTTGATGAGTTTGCCGAGGCATTTTAATGATGTTTTGACTTGGTGTTGCCTTGTTGTACTTAACATTTTTTTCCTTTATCTTCTATTTTTGGCAATAATTGATGATTTGACTTTTGTTGCTTCTTTGCCATTGAAGATAGGATGTTGTATGTGTTGCTGAACATGTGATGTGTAGAAGACGTATCATGAAAAACTCACAACACTAGAAAAAAAATGTGAAAGTAACCAAAATAAAATAAAATAACATAAAAATCTCAAAATAGCTAATGAAAGTTAATTAATTAATCCCCGACAATAGCACCAAAAACTTAATGCTTTCTAATTATGCAGATAAAATCACTAGCAAGTACACTAGCCGTATCAAGTAATAGTTCAACGATGAGTTGAGTATCAATCCCACGAGGTCTAATATTAACTCTATCTATCTACTTTCAGCAACTAATTAGAGAAGACATGTTTGTGAATAAAGATGAATTTTTAATAGAAAATGAAAGAGAAGAAAATAGTTTGATAATAAAAAGCCTTCTAGATTAGGATGATGTAAGATGAATAGGGATAGAATCAGTTTCATCCAAGTTCAATTAATGTTTAGTCTAACTCAAATTCTTACGATGATTAGAATCTACCTAAAATATGATGTCTTATAAAGGATGGATCAACTATATCAAATCTAAGAGACTTGCTTGTTCCTATCCAAGATGTCAATCTAATCAACTAGGGTTTGAGATGCATTAAGATGCATTTCCTAAACTAAGGATTGTCTATATCCAAGATGCCAATCTCATAGACCTCACACTCAAGGTATTCTTATCGAAGATGCTACCTAGATGTGTTATGCAATGCCTTGACTAATAATTCAAAAATAACTTTTATTTGTCAAAGAGAAATAAGAGTTTGCTACTCTTATCCAAGATGTTAGCAAAGATCTACTATCAAGGATTTATAAAAGAGCATTAAAATTAGTCTTAATTTGGGGGTAAACATGAGTTTAAAAACAATTATTTAAAATTTTCTCGTAAATTGTCACGGCCCATGACAGAGTTGTCACAACCGTGACCGAAGGAAAGGGGCAAAAAATGCATTCGGGAGTTGTCACAGGGCCATGATCGAAGGTGGAAAACTGGGTTTGGATTGTCATGTGCTGTGAAAAGGGAGTCACGGTCGTGACCGAGGGTGAAAATTTTGAAGTTGTCACGTGTAAATTTGATTTCTAGAGTTTTCACAGACCGTGACAGGATTGTCATGGCTGTGATAATGGTTGAAAAACACCCCTAGCCGTGAAATATAAGTTATGGGCGTGAAATTGGGGTTATGGCCCGTTTTCGATTTGTCACGGGCCGTGACTATTCTGTCACGGCCGTGACTGATCCTTGCAAATATGTTCAACTTAGAATCGTGATTTTGGACTCGTTTTAACTCCGATTTGAGTGCCATTTTTTCATTGTCTTCGTCTCTTTGTCCTCTTACCTCCTAAACAATAAAATTCCACAAATTGTAAGTTTTCTATTTTAAAATAAATAAATACAAATAAGTACATAAAATGATGTGTGCATCGTAGAAATGAATGTAAATTGGACCAAATATGTTATGAAACATATGACTAATTTAGCGCGCATCACGGCGGCTAGAGTTCTTTCTTTGATGTGAGAATAGTAGTGGTACAAGATGCTAAATAATCCAAAACCTAGGAAGTTTATATATGGACTCTCAATGCAAAATAGAAAATAAAAGTCCTAAGGGTTATGACTAGGCAACGAGAACCCCGTATGGGACGAGCGGCTTCGCCACCCCCAACTATTTGAACGACTGTGATGCACATGGGGTCATATGGGTTTATCACTGGATTAAGATTCAAGACATTATCAACAGCTTGCATCCAAGCATGCCACACCCGTAAAAAATATCGAGTATTTACTTACATTGGCACAAAAATACCATATGAATCAGTCATGAATTTAGATAGAATATTTATTGAATAGTTGAAATATGGCATCATGATCGTTAAATAAATTAATTGTCCAACTAATCTCCATTATTATTCAGGATGAGATAGATGATTGCCATAAGTATTATACAATCTATGATGTTGTTCCATGAAAAGTATGAAGGTTTGTATCCAAGCATATCACACTCATCAAGAATGTCGTAAGCCTGTCGTGGAACTTCAATGCCGATGAAATAACAAAGTAAACCAAGACCTTTGATATGAAATATGTTATTTAAGAATGTTTTAAACATATTAGTGAAGACTATGTTATCGCTAAATAAGATCAAATCATTGGCATCTATCAAAATGGTCATAAGCACGGTTCCCTATGAGAATGTGAACAAAGAGTGATCCGATGGAGATTGGTGAAAGCCAAAATCAATAAGTACATACGTAAACTTCGCAAACTAATTTTGAGAAGCTTTCTTTTGAAAACCTATAAACTTCCTCATCTAAGTCTCCACGAAGGATCTTCCTCATCGAATTGATGAAATTTCAATTCTTTTTTCTTAACAACAACCGCAAGAAAACGGTAACCAATTTTGCAATTGATGCAAAAATTTCTTAATAAGCAATACCAATAACCTAATTGTATCCCTTTGCAAAGAAAAATGAACTTTGTAATACTCGATGGTGCCATCGGAGTGCCGCTTGACTTTGTAGACCCATTTGCATTTGTCAACTTATCAAGTGGTTACGTATGAAAGCTCACCATTTAATCTTAAAGCTCGCATCACCAATTTTTTTTGGACAGCTACCGCAAGAAAAAAATACACAATAACTAATTTTGCATTTGATGCAAAATATTTGTTGATAATCAACCCCTTCTACTTGATTGTATCTTTGACAACTCCAGCTTGCACATAGATCCAATGGCAATGAGTTAGAAAACTTGAAACATTAACTTTTCACAGGGTTGGAAATAAATTAAATAAAAATAGAAATAAATAATTGATCTGGCAGCTAGATCTTGGATATGTGTCATAGGAGAGAAATAAAAGTAGGCTGATATTTTTTCTCTCCCTCTCACGTGTCATTTTCTCCCTCTCTCGTGTCTTCTCCTCTCGCACGATGTTGCCGTAGCTCCTAGGACGCGGGTCGATCGGTCTGCCAATGCCGTGTAAGCCATGGGAGAGTACGATTGCACACATCTCAATGATACGATCACGATGGTAGAAGGGTCGAGGTGCTTCAGGTGCGATCTCAGCACTGGCGTAATCTGAATTTGAAACAGCCCATTCTACTTCCAAAAGCCCACAGTGGCAATTTTGAAAATTTCAAAATTAACAGGGTTAACTTTGTCATTTCGCAGGGGAATTAAAGGAATAAAAATAAAGTTTAAATAAAATGTGATCGGCCGTTGGATGCACGACACGTGTCCCTGGGGTTATATAAAAACACCCCTTTTCTCCTCCCCATTGCTACAGTGCCGCCATCTCCCTCTTCTGTCCGTCTCCTCCGCGCGCGACACCGGCGACCAGGGCAGCTGCAGCGGCCGTGATTCCGGCGACGACGGCGACATCGGACGGTATGTGTCGACTCCCCTCGCCGGTGCGAACACGAAGGTGCAAACTGATTTGCGTTTTGATGCGTGCGTGCAGCTCGGACCG
>LTAE01001684.1:0-10397 GCA_001647135.1 Pontederia paniculata | reverse complement strand
GACCAGTGTTCCTCGTATTCGTATACTGTTGCTGGGCCATCGTGCTCCTGTGATCACAGACATTTCATTTGACGGATAGTTATTCCCTTTATGTTTATATTCAGTTATATAAACTGTTGTATACATGGACATTTTTGCCACTTATCCATTTTACGTCGAGATGCTGCCGAAATTTTTGGCAAATTCAAGAGTTAGAATATTTCTCCTTATCATGTTTCCGCAACGTTCAATTATTTGAACATGATATAGTGTTATGTCTATTTTATCCCTCGTGACGGCTAACGGTCGACTATGTCGGTCCGGGTCGTCACAGAATTGCCTGCGACCCTCGACAAAAATTAGTCCAATACGTCAACGGCAAGCCGCCATTCTTCTTCCAATAAGTTTCTCTCATCTTCCTTTGATGTGGTGCGGGTTTTTCGAGTTTAATTGGGTTTCATTCGATGTAGGCAGTTTCATTATCATTGAGCTCTGCCAATCACATTTTGGGCATCGTCAGAAAAAACGATGACAACCCAATTCATTCAGGTAGTTTATGTAATATTTAGGATAAGGTTTCGGACATGGGTTTTAGTTGATTTGTCGTCTTTGAATGAAACCGTGATTTCACCATCTCCCTTTCATATGATGTCGCATCGTCGATGGGGTGTCGGGAGGACTATCGAGGCATTATTTTCCCTCTCAACTCGCTGAGTACTTGAAGGATTGGATCTAACCTCTAACCTTGTTGCTGCTGGTTGTAACTACTAGTCACATTTTTCTATGTGCAACAATAGTTGTGGTCAATTTTTCATCTTCTCACGTTGCTCGGTGATAAGTGGCTAAAAACACCAATTTTTACTCCTAATTCATGTCACTTTTATCATGTTTTGCATGCCACTTGAAACTTTCTTGCCACCTTTTTATCAAATTACAACATTACTATATTTGACTAACCCATTTGCAGGAAATATTACATTTCATTATAAAATTGAGATTATTGTGCAATTTTGGAGCTAATAATGCAGAATAGGCAAGTTAGGGATCAGGCCCTTTAAGTTCAAATTCAATTCGCCATACTAGATGAAGGAATCCCACAATCAAGAGGCAAAGAAGGTTTCCTAATCAAGCTGGCCAAATTATGGAAACATATTGCGAACCAATTACGGGAAGAAGACGACTTGAAGTAATGCAATCATAATTCAAGGGATCTCAATACAAGAGTCAAAACCCGGACAACTAAAGCGGTTAAAGATTATAACAACTCAGACAATTAAGGAAAGAAATCACCAACAATTATTGGAGATTAAAACAATCCAGATAAATAAGGAAACAAACTACTAGTTGTAACAACAAACTGCCGGAAGTTATTGAAGATTTCAATCTGATGGTGATGGTAAATTTCTCCTTGATCAAGACACGATGAAGAGAAAATTTGAGGGATCTATTTAAAGAGAAGATCAACACCATCTATAGGGGAGTTTGGCCAGGAGAATTTCTTGGTGACAACAAGGAAGAAGCCGCCTCCAAACCTTTAGTTTTTCCTTTATAACTTTCGAATAATGTTTCTACAATCCCTCATGGGACTAATTAGGTGATAGTTTAGTTTATTTCTGGGGCTTTGTGAAGCCCCAAGCAGATTTGTAGTTGTCATGATTTCTGAGCAATGAATCATTTCTAGACTTTTTATTTAATTGCAAGTTTGGTTCTTTACCACCATGTGCTTAATGCTTGTGAATGATTTAAGGTGACAGTTTTGTTCGCATGATAATCCTCTCAAGTGTAGGTTTCCCACACGAGCCAAGCCTTGAAAGGATCGCTCGAAGTTGTGCATCTGTTACAATCAGAAAATTATCGCACGTCACAACCCCGCTTGTGACGACACTTGTGGCGATGCTTGTGATGAGGTTGTGATGAACCTAGAAATCAATTTAGCGTTTTGATTTGATAGAGAAAGAGTTACTTGTGGAATGCTTGATCTTTCTCAAGTTAGTGCAACGAAAGTTGGCTTACTATATCCTAAGTCAATTTTGAAAGACTTGCATATCTCTGATTTTATCGAAGTTGTTTCTCTTCATTCATGTCAAGTCTTGACCAGGATCGCTCGAGGTTGTGTAACCGAATAATTTGTCACAACTGTGAAGAAATAACACTTTCTTGAATTTCTATTGATTTACTGATTCTCTTCATTCAGGTCAAACTCGAGGTTGTGTAACGAGGAATCTGTCACAACTGTTGAGAATTGGAAAATCCTTGAAGTGGTCATATATCTAAGTCTTTGATTGTTCTTCTACAACTGGACCAAGCCTTGACTGGATCGTCCAGGGTTATGTAACCAAGGGATCTGTCACGACTGTTGAAGAACAACTCGCTTGTGACGGACGGGTGTAACTATTCCCTGCTTTATATGTCTCACGCCAAGAAGACCAATTGGTGTGTTTTTTCGGGAAGGATTAGTAGCCATCAATAGTCTCGGTAGAAACTCTTTAATTGGGATTACCCTTGATCGGGTTCGCCTAAGGTCGTGTGATCGAGGAATCTGTCACGACGAGTAGTGTTCGCTAGTGAAGATTGATTATGATGATTCACATGTTGAGTTCGACATCAACTTAGTCCTTGCCTATACATCCTCACCTAAATCAAGCCTTGGCGGGATTGTCTATGGTTGCGTGCAGAGGAATCTGGCGTAACAAGGGAAAACATGACAACTTGTGACGACGGGTTGTGACGATTCAATAGATTGATTTGAGCGTATTGTTTTTAAATGATTTCAAGGGATATTCCTGTGACGACAGTGGATCTTTCCCCTGAATAACTTTCTCGATTAATCTAAGACTTAGAAAAGTAAGTTCTTGGATTTGATCAGTGAGCAGTGGAAGCATGGTTTTGTTCATTGAACTCCTTATAGATTTGATTCATACATTTCTAATGTTTGACAACTACATATGAGCCTGTGGTGGAACTTTGCCTTGGAAATACTTTTATCATTGATATTTCTTCTATTTACTTTCCCTCATTTGAAAATCCAAAAACAATTCAAACCAACAATCATTTTCTCCCTGGTCTAGTATAGTTGAGTTAGGAATCTTCCTGGAAACCTAGTTGACCAGTCTTGTGGGTCGACCCCAAAGTACTACAACTACCAGTGTACATGTGAAGCAGTAGTTGTGTAATTTGGTGTTTTATAAATTTTAAAACGTGTCTTTGTGGTGGACAATTGGGTCTCATTAGAGCTGTCACAACCTGTGTCACAGCCGGATCTTTTCTATTACAACCTGGCCTGTTACACAACGCACATCAAGTTTTTGGCGCTGTTGTCGGGGACTGTTGTCCAATTAATTCTAAGAACTCTTCTCTCGATTAAACTAGACTTTTCACGACCATTGTTTATATCATATTTTTTCTTTTTCTTTATTTTTCTTTTTCTGACCTGAATGTTGCATGCGCAAAACTCTTAGATCTAAAGAACTAGTTCTGATCGATCCTAAGATTGAAAGGACCTTTAGGCAAAGAAGGTGACAACAAAATAAAAATCTCAATCTAGGACACTAGAGCCTAGACTCGACATAGATATGATTACTGATAACCTGGATCCAATGACAGACCAAATTGCCACTAATGCTGCGGATAATAGGCCATTAAATGAATTCATTACTCCTGGTAACATTGACCTATCTACCAGAATTGCGAATCCTGAAATTGCAAATCCTGATTTTCAAAGATTCCTGCCCTTGTCACAGTTGTCCAAAGAAATCAATTTGCTGACTTAACTAATGAAGATCCTACTGCTCATATACAAACTTTTCTTGAGATTATGAATACTTTTAAGATTAATGGTGTTACTAATGATGCCACAAGGCTACGTTTGTTTCCATTTTGTTGGAGAGACACGGCTAAAGCTTGGTTGAGATCAAAAGAAGTCAATTTTATTGCTACCTGGGACCAATTGGTGATACAATTTATAGACGAATTTTTCCCACCAATCAAAACTATTCACCTGAGGAACTAGATCACAAGCTTCTACTAGAAAAACAACAAATCATTCTATGAGGCATGGGAGGGCGTGAAAGCTTTATTGAGGAGTTGTCCTCATCATGGCTTCGCGAAGTGGATGCTAGCACAAACTTTCTATAATGGACTCCTATACCAAAATAGATTCTCTTAATGCAGCCACTGGAGGGTCTTTCGGGAACACACGTGTCAATGATGCCTACAAGTTCATTAATGATATGTCATGGAACAACCATGGCATTGCTCAAGACCGAAACAATGGCAAAGAAGTTCAAGCGTGTTCCAACACTAGAGGTTGGGACCAGATCACACACAATGTGGAGGACGCCATACAAAAAGCACTTGAGAAATTCACCCTCAACGCTAGTCACCACCAAGCATCACAAGGTGCTTGTGTCGGCACTGATGACATGACGTGTGGCAATTGTGACAGTTCCAACCATCTTGCTACTGCTTGTCAAATCTCTTCCTTTCAACCATCACCACCCTACTATGTTCAAGACCCTGAAGAACATCAATTGAATGCTGTTATGCCCTTTGGTCAGCAAAACCAGTAGAGACCACAAAATAACCCTTATTCTCAAACCTATAACCCTGGTTGGCGAAATCACTTGAACTTTTCCTATCGAAACAAACATTACCAGCAATCATCAACTCAGTAGTTCAACTTCAAACTGAACAACCAATTCCAAAAACACCCAATTCAAATTATTAATTGCTCCGAACCCAGGCCTTGCAAAATCAAAATGCCAACAACCAACTTGCACTACTCTCTCATAAGTCTAATCTCAAATTGATGATGAAGAATTTGATGCAACAACAGACGTCCCAGATGAGGTCTTAGCAACAACAAAGTCAAACACTTCAGCAACACAGTGAGACCATGCAACAACTATTTTCCAAAATTGAGGGCTTGTCCACACACAACAAGATTTTGGAGACTCAAATTACCAAGCAAGCTGAGTCCTCAGCAAGAAGACCTGGTATCTTGCAAGGTCAACCTGAAGCAAAACCTAAAGGGCAGTGCAAGGTTGTTGTTCTTCAAAGCAGAAAGGAGTTTGAGTCAAGAGGACCGATTCAATCGAGCCACATACCATCGTCTTCAGTACCTGAAGTCAACCCTAATGAAGAAGAGGAGGATATTGAAGAAATACCTACTAGCGAATTTCCACCAAATTAAGATGATCGTCACCACCTGACGTCACAACTAACATCACAACCATCATCTCCACCCACTTATGATACCGCTTGTGACGATGCTACACCGAAAGATCAACCGAAGGTTATCATCACAGCTGATTATCAGCCAGTAGTAGCATTCCCTGAGCACTTGATGAAGGCTCAGAAGGATCAACAATTCACCTAGTTCCTTGAAGTTCTCAAAAAGCTTCATGTGAACATTCCTTTCATAGAGTCGATCCAGCAGATGCCGACATTGCGAAGTTCCTGGAAGATATCCTTTCGAAGAAGAGAAAGATTGATTTTCAAGAGATGATTGCCCTAGCTGAAGGAGCAAACACCGCCATTCTTAACCGACTTCTACCAAAGTTGAAGGACCCTGGAAGTTTCTCCATTCCCTGCGAGATTGGATGCCTGAAGGTCAGACGAGCATTATGTGATCTAGGAGCCAGCGTCAGCACCATTCCATTATCTTTATCTAAGAAGCTGAGCTCTTGCGAGATGAAGCCTACAAGCATGATTCTATAATTGGTTGATCGATCAATCAAACGTTCCGATGGTATCCTTGAAGATGTGCCGATCTGCGTTGAAAAATTCTATATTCCCGCCGACTTTGTTGTCCTGGACATGGAGGAAGACAATATCACGCCACTTATCCTAGGTCGTTCATTCCTTGCTACCGCCGGGGAAGTAATCGACGTGAAGAATGGAAAGCTATGTTTTAATATCGGCGAAGACAAAATTGAGTTCAATCTGAACAAGGTGTTAAAATGTCCTGATTTTGAACGAGATGTTGATTTCTCTGCTAAAGTTGTTCAAGAGGTTGTTGAAGAAATTTCAGTCGTAATGCATCAGACTGACCCTTTGCTGAATTGCTTACTCAACTATGAATATGAAGATCCAGACGTTAAAGCTACAAGAAGATCTTAGATGACAAGGAGGGTTCTAAAGGACTTAAAGTTGAATAGCTGTTACTAGTGGTGTCACAACCACCATTACCAGTAGCATTTCCACCTGTGTCACAGCCTGCCCGTGACGACAAAAGACCTCCAAATGTAGAACTGAAGGTACTTTCTTCTACCTTGAGGCATGAATTCCTAGGCCCTGAGTCTACTTATCATGTTATTGTTAGTTCTGCTCTAGATTCTGATCAAACATGCCAATTGTTAGAAGTTCTCAGGTCCCATAGGAAAGCTGTTGGATACTCCATGGCTGACATCAGGGGCATCAATCTTGTCATTTGTATGCACAAAATTCCCATGGAGGAAGCCTCTAAACCTTCCATTGAAGGCCAAAGACGACTTAATCCTAACATGAAAGATGTAGTCAAATATGAAGTTCTTAAATTGCTAGATGCAGGAGTCATTTATCCCATTTCTGATAGTAATTGAGTTAGCGATGTTCAAGTTATCCCTAAAAAGGGAGGCATCACTGTGGTGCCTAACGAAAAAGGAGAATTGACCCCGTATAGGATTGTCACAAGCTAGAGGATGTGCATTGACTTCCAAAGGCTGAACAAAGCTACTAGGAAAGATCACTTCCCACTGCCCTTCATGGATCAGATGTTAGAAAGATTAGCCATGCATGATTATTTCTGTTATTTAGATGGATTTTCTGGATTTCTACAGATTCCCATTCACCCTGATGACCAAGTGAAAACCACGTTCACTTGTCCATATGGCGCCTTTGCCTATCGAAGACTACCATTTGTCTTGTGCAATGCACTAACCATATTTCAACGTGCTATGATGTCTATTTTCTCGAACTTTATTGAAAATATTATGCAGGTAGTCATGGATGACTTCTCGGTCTATGGATCCTCCTTTGCATCTTGTCTAATGAATCTTGAGAAAGTTTTGCAGAGATGTGAACAGATGGATCTGGTATTGAATTGGGAGAAATGTCATTTCATGGTACGCGAAGGTGTGGGTCTTGGCCACATTATCTCCAAGAATGGAATAAAATTCGACAAGGCAAAGGTGGAAGTAATTGAGAAGATTCCTCCACCTACAAACGTCAAGGGAGTGAGATCTTATCTTGAACATATGGGTTTCTACCATAGGTTCATAAAAGATTTCAGCAAGATTGCGAAGCCACTAACTCAATTACTGCAGAAAGATGTGGAATTCCATTTTGATCAATCATGCCTAGAAGCTTTTGAGAAAATAAATACTGCCTTTACAACTGCACCATTTGTCAAAGCACCTAATTGGTCTCTCCCTTTTGAGATCAGTGCGATGCAAGCAACTTTGCAGTTGGAGCTATTCTGAGGCAGAAGGTTGATAAAGCTCACCATGTGATCTATTATGCTACTCGGACCCTAGATCTGGCTCATATGAACTACAACACCACTAAGAAAGAACTACTCTTTGTAGTGTTCGCCATTGACAAGTTTCGGCAATATTTACTGGGCTCAAAAGTTATCATCTACACAAATCATCAAGCTGTCCGACACTTGTTGATGAAGAAAGAAGCAAAGCCACGACTCATCAGATGGATTCTACTTCTCCAAGAATTCGACTTGGAAATTAAAGACAAAAGTGGTTCTTAAAATCTTGTCGCTAACCACTTGTTTCGGCTCTATTTTCAACCAGGAGCGCTGTCACAACCAGTCACCAGTAGCGTCACTACTACCATTACAATCGTCGCCACCAGCGGTATCATGACCCATTTGTGACAACATTCCAGACGAGAACTTATATGCTTTATTGAACTCAATCTTCCATGGTTCACTGACATTGCTAATTTCTTAGCAGCTAGAGTACTGCCACCTGGGGTGAGTCATTAACAAAGGAAACACTTCTTTTATGAACTCAGACATTACTATTTGGACGACCCTATGTTATTCAAGAAATGTGCGGACGACCTATTTCGAAGATGTATCCCTGAAGAAGACACCCACGAAGTAATTGAGTACTGCCACTCATCCCCTTATGGTGGCCATGGTGGCGCACAAAAGACAACTACCAAAATTCTTTAAGCATGCTTTTATTGGACTTCGTTATTCATAGATGTATACAAGTATGTTGCTTCCTGCGATTGCTGTCAAAGAAGTGGCAACATATCCAGAAGACATGAGATGCCACTCAAGGGCATTCTCGAAGTGGAGTTGTTCGATGTGTGGGGGATCGACTACATGTGTCAATTCCCCAACTCAGGATGATAAAAATATATCCATGTCACCGTAGACTACGTTTCTAAATGGGTCGAAGTCCTTCCTACTGAGTTTTGTGACTCTATAACTGTGCAGAGGCTCTTCAACAAAGTGATCCTCCCAGATTTGGAATTCCTAAAGTTGTCATCAGTGATGGAGGGAAGCACTTCTTGGAAAAGCAACTCAAAAATTTATTCTACAAGTATGGTATCTTGCACAAGGTCCTAACTCCTTTTCATCCACAGACAAGTGGACAAGTCGAGGTATCCAATTGACAAATCAAGACCATCTTGGACAAGGTGGTTACAAAATCACGGAAAGATTGGAGCAACTGACTTGGTGAAGCACTGTGGTAATACCACATGACCTACAAAATGCCATTAGGTACAACTCCTTATCGACTGGTCTATGGAAAATCACGTCATTTTCCTATTGAATTGCAGCATAAGACATATTGGACCATCAAGGAGCTTAACCTAGACATGAAGACCGCGGGAGAAGCAAGGATATTACAACTCTCCGAGCTAGAAGAATTGCACCTTGATGCATACGAGAACTTGCGAATTTACAAAAGAGCGCACCAAGGCTTGGCATGACAAGAAGATTCTAAAGAAGCAATTCAAAGAAGGAGATTAAGTACTCCTATTTAACTCCAATTTCAAATTATCCCGGGAAAGCTTAAGACCCGATGGTCGGGTCCATTCATGTGACCAAGGTATTCAGCTATGAAACCCTAGAGCTTGCCACTCCCCATGGGAGAACATTCACAGTAAAAGTGCATAGGGTTAAGCTATATCATGAAGGAGAAGACAAAGAAAATACATCACTAGTGGAACGTCACCACCTGGCGGATCCGCTTGTGATACAACTTGACTAGACCAAGACTTCAGCAAAATCCAGCCAAGGACTATAACTAGGGCACTAGCTGGAAGGCAACCCAGAGTTTCATTTTACATTTTCCCTTTTTCTATTTAGGTCCTAGGATTGGAGGCGTAACTCTGAGGTGTCACACACGAAAGCCGACAAATTCATGATGCACAACAGCCCATAAGCTTGCAGTGGTAAGTCATTTTAGTACCGATGAAATCTTTTGGAGTCTCTGTTTTGTACAGGTTACAGGTAATGAGTCAGTCAGGAGCCGGTAGTGATGCACCACTTGTGATGAGTCCTATAAGTGGATCGAGTCAGCTCAGAACCAACTAATACTTGCGCCGAGAAGCAAGATTGCGGTGATGTGTTGGTGGAGTCAATTAAACCAGCCATTGTAACCCAACTGAAACATGGATTTGCAATCATCTTATGACTCAGCGACGTTCAAATTTAAACATATTTCATATCTGCCTGCACACGCCAACATCACAGTCATCACATCCACATAGAGATCGCCGAAATAAACAGCTCTTTTCACACCCTCATCACCACCTTCCATCACAACCGCTACTATCACCACCATTCATTCCAACCGCCCTTATCACCTCCTTTCCAACAGCCTTCGCCTATATAAACACCCCACGTAGAACCCTAAACTCGCCTATCCTTGCCGCTTGAACCCTGAACTCCTCGTCTTTGCTTCCTATTTCATCGTGAAAAGAACCACACGATTTCATTTTTTTCTCTGAGCATTCACGATTTGTTCTTCCCTGAAAAGATGGTGTCCACACACAACCAGAAGAAGAAACAAGGGACGGATTACAAGTAGAAGAAGATCATAAAGAAGATCGTCTCTCGTCCTGGTACCGACAAACCTCGCACCATCTGTAGGATCTAGAATGGCACCAAGAGGGGGGGGGGGATGAATTGGTGTATTAAAAAAACTTATGTTCTTCTTAACTTAGATCTCTTAATGTTGTGTTAGCGGAAGCAAACATATATGAATATAAACACAAATAGAGAGAAGAGAGTAGAGAGAAGAACAAACACAACAAACAAACACGGAGTTTGTTATCGAGGTTCGACCGAACTCTTTGGCCTACGTCCCCGCTCCGATCTTCTCCCACGAGATCTTCGGAGTTCACTATATCCTTTTTCAAGGGCGAAGGCTCCCTTACAAATCTCCTTTCTTTGTACTGAGGAC
>LTAE01001683.1:22706-51927 GCA_001647135.1 Pontederia paniculata | reverse complement strand
ATATATATATATATATATATATATAGAAAAAAATGAAGGTGCTCCCTACTTAAGTAGGGAGCACTATGCTCCCTACATTTTAAACCGTAGGATGTGAAATCTATGGTGACTTGATTTAGGAGAGAGAAAAAAAGTATGAGAGAGAAAATTTAATATTCACCGTAGATTTAATTATTTATTTAGGAGGGAGCACCTACATTGAACCCATTTAGCAATCTTATATATTTAACATATAGAAAAAAGATGGAAAAGAAGGGAAACAATTTCTTAAGGCAGGTAGCCCAAATCAAACAGTATTCCAGGTCATCAATCTTATCAATTAAAAATTATACCTTCCTTTTTCTTTTCAACGGCCCGGATTTGGTGTAGAGAGCAACCCCTTAAATATCCTCCTCTGCTGCTCCTCTTGTCCGCTCTCTCTCGCGACTCCCAAAGGCCGAACCTTTTCGACTTCCAACAAACCAACCCATGACCACCGCTTCCTCCCTCCGCCTGGACCACGCCGCCGCCCTCCGGCAAGCTCCCTCCGTGGGCGTCGGAAGCCGGAAGCTGTTCTCTCTGCATGTTGTGCAATTTCCTGAGAGGTCCTTCTCGACGTTCGCACCCCTCTCTCTCACCCCTTCTCGCCGCTATGCTTCCCTTGTGTCCGCCGCCGTCGCGGCGCCAGCGGAGGTTGCCAGCGGCGGCGAGGTCGACCGCGTGGGATCACTGAGCCAGGTAGCTGGCGTGCTTGGCTCCCAGTGGGGGGATGAGGGCAAGGGGAAACTCGTCGATATCCTCGCCGAGCATTTCGACATCGTCGCTCGTTGTCAGGTAAAGCCATGAATGTCTGCGTATTGCTTTCGTTCTCGCTTGGATTTGTATTAAAAATTGCTTTATGATGCATTCGATTAAAGTGGACTGTTAATATTTTTTTCCTGGAATGATAAAGGAGACACGTTTTCCGCTTTTATCATTGCGAAACATTATGGATATTGGAAAAGATTCATCTGTTTGTGTTTTAGTTCTTGATACTTAGAAAATGCCATTTCAGCTTTGCGCCAAAGCCACAAGTCCAATCGATCTCCTATTTTGCTACTGGAATCCTTCATTTACTGTCTTCTCAGGAAATGTTCCTCCACTATATTTGTTACTATAACCTTTTGTTTACTGTCTTACTTGCTCGATTATATTGACAGTGGATCATTAATCTTCTGGTCCTTTTATGTTATATGAAGCTTCTTTCAGGATTCCAGCCAAAGTAATTGTCTATTTGTAATATGTGAAAACATATCGACTGTCTCAATGTTGCAGCACTGTCTTGTTTAAGCTCTCAGGAAAGAAGGATCACTATTATCTTCGTTTCCTCCGGTCATTATAAGATAGTAATGTACTGATCATCGAGTTGTTGCACCTAGTTGTAATGTATTAACTAACTATCATCATGATGATATACCTGGTGGGCAGGAATCTGTAGGCACCTTGATCATGTGGTGTATTTGTTTGTAGCTTGTAACTTTATTTCTTTATAGTAATGAAGTTGGAGATATGCACTATGCTAGTCATCCTTTGTCCCTCGAGAAATAATTTTCAAGATGAGACCTCTGGCAAGAGATCTTTCATAGGCTAATCTCGTTTGAAAAAGAAAACTTCATATAGTTCTTCTAATGCGGGAAGATGTGAGTCATCTGGAAATGGTGAAAAAATGGTTTGTTGGGTAAAGGGATAAAATGGATCTAGTTAATGTGCATCGTCAATTTCAAACTTGAACTGAGTTGAGTTCAACTGCCTGTTTGAGTTTCTGAACGAAGTCTGATTCAATTTCTATTACCTATTAATTCTATTGATGTGGATACACAATCTTTGATCATCCGATTAATTTGATAAAGATGTTTCTATTTATCTTATGAGATAAATAGTTCATTTGATCGTGACTGTTGGGTAATCCGAAGTTTATGATCATGCCTTTTCAATTTATTCATCAATTCGATGGTAACAAATTATGTCCTTATATACAATTTGGATTGTCAGATTTATTTGATGAAATGTATCAATTTATCTTCTGAGTGAACTGATAAGTTTGATTATGGTTAGTTAAATGATAAATAATAGTGTTTTCTACATGGGGTGTAGAGGGTAGGTACTCTTCATCCTATTTTTCCTCTTTGTTAATAGCAGACATGATTGTTCCCTCACCATCTTAGCAGGTCCCTAATTGGAATTGGAGACATCTGTCTTTGGTTGATAGGGTCTGCTTGCATTTTTAGGCAAAAGAACTTGTGATCACTTCGTGGGAGGGTGGGAGCAAATGCATAATACTTATGGATTTAGGTTTTGTCGAGGCATGTAATTGTATGCGTAGGCTCATTAGGAGCTTTGTTTTCTACAAGGTGTAGGCCATTGGGGTACTTTTTCAAGCAGAAAACATACATAAAAAATCGAAAGCAACTTACTGGATTGGGGTTCTGTCACATGTAAATTAGTGATGTATGTTACATATGATCTTTGACCCCAATGATGTTCTTGGGCAATACGTTACAAGATGGGGGATGTGTTAAAAAGGGCAAACAAATATCACGAGCATGCATCTCTTTAAGTGATGATAATTATTTCTTTCCGCTCAAAGATTATCGCAGACTCACCACTGATGTTCTGACAATTCAGGCTTTAGGATTATATTCACAGATAACATGGAGTAGACACCAATTTGTCATCTGTTTTAAGTCAACACAGAATTCTAGCACTTTTGAATTCAACTTTAATACACAAGACCTTTTTCTTTTGGATGACTTTTAAACTATAATTTACTTGGCATAAGTACTTTAAATGTTGCTCAATGGTGAACAGGTATCAGTTTAGGTTTCTTAGTTATAGTTGTTTCCCAATTTCTCTTTCCTTAGGAAAATAGTACTTGTAGTGGTATTTGTTTCGGAATATCTTATATGAGACAGAAATGCTGCTCGATTGTCAATTTCCTTTATATGCAATGGCTTTTGTGTTTGGAGTATTATTGCTAGTTGTTGTGACAAATAACTTGTTTTTTTCTGGATGACAGGGTGGAGCAAATGCTGGACACACTATCTATAATGCTGAGGGTAAAAAGTTCGCTCTCCATCTTGTACCATCTGGAATTCTTAATGAAGACACTCTTTGTGTCATTGGCAATGGAACTGTAGTTCATCTTCCTGGTTTTTTCAAAGAAATTGATAACCTAGAAGCAAATGGAGTATCTTGTGAAGGAAGGATATTGGTATCTGATCGAGCACATTTGTTATTTGACTTCCACCAAGATGTCGATGGACTGAGAGAAGCAGAGCTTGCAAATTCGTTTATTGGAACAACAAAGAGAGGAATTGGGCCATGCTACTCGACTAAGGTTATTCGAAATGGGATTCGAGTTTGTGACTTGAAGCACATGGATACCTTTGGTGAAAAACTTGAGGTTTTGATGAAAGATGCAGCTGCACGTTTCAAAGGATTTACTTTTAACACGGAAATTCTCAAGGATGAGGTTGAAAAGTACAAGAGGTTTGCTGAGCGGTTGCAACCTTATATCACCGATACTGTTCATTTCATGAATCAAGCTATACTGGAAAAGAAGAAAATATTGGTTGAAGGTGGTCAAGCAACAATGCTGGATATTGATTTTGGGACCTATCCATTTGTGACCTCATCAAGTCCATCAGCTGGTGGGATATGCACTGGCCTTGGGATTGCTCCTAGGTGTTTGGGTGATCTTATTGGTGTGGTATGAAGACTGTTGCCATTTTCTTCCTTTTTATAGAATGAAAAGAATGACTACCAGAAAATTCTCGAGACTGTCACCTTCTTATATCATTATGTTACATCAGTTCTTTTATCATCTATCTAAATATGCATGTGCAGGTGAAAGCTTATACAACTAGAGTTGGCTCTGGTCCCTTTCCAACTGAAATCTTGGGCAAGGACGGTGATCTACTCCGGACTGCTGGCATGGAATTTGGTACGACCACTGGTCGTCCTCGACGATGTGGCTGGCTCGATGTTGTTGCTCTGAAATACTGTTGTCAAATCAATGGGTTTGCTTCACTCAATCTGACCAAGCTCGATGTCCTTTCAGAACTCCCAGAAATTAAACTGGGTGTTTCATATAGAACCGGCAATGGTCAAAAAGTTGAATCAATCCCTGCAGATCTTCAAACTCTGGAGCAAATACAGGCAAGTCAATTGTCGATGTGAACTTCCTTTCTGGTTCAGTCTAAAATTCCTAAAAAGAATCTGGTTAGAGTATTGACAGAAGATAGTACGATGGTAGTTCCGGATGTTTCAATTTTTCTTGATAATTGGAAAACTTGAGAAGAATTGTCATTTTGTAAACTTGGTGAACATAATCTAACTGAAGCCTTAATCAGAACCAAGTTTTCTTATGAGGGGAACAGAGAATGTCATAAACTGAACTACTCATACAATACTTCTTTACATAGTTCAAAATGGACGTCTATTTTTCATCTTCTGTGTTGTAGCGTACTAAAATAAATCTTTGAACGACAACGAAATTAGTAAAAAAGAACTTTTTAGTTGCTGTATATTATCAGATTTCTTTCGTAGTTGTTATAACAATTAACACTAATCCATATGGATCATCCTTGATCTAATGAAGTATTTGGTTTCAACTAAGTCTAGATGATTTCCTTAATTTACATCATGAAACTTGAAATTTAATTATCTTTTTGTGGTTTAGGTTGATTATGAAGTGATGCCGGGTTGGCAAACTGATATTTCATCAATCCGGAGGTACAAAGACCTCCCGCAAGCTGCACGTCGGTATGTGGAGAGAATAGAAGAACTTGTTGGCACTCCCGTCCATTACATAGGCATTGGACCTGGTCGCGACGCGCTTATTTACAAATAATCTCTCATCCAATATCCGGGAGATGCTTATATTATTGCGAGCTATTCTCATGACGAGGATTTTTAATAAAACATCATCATTACAACGCTTATGGCAGATTTAGTTGGCCATTTATTTGTAAAACAAAATCTCTATGATTAGTTTCTGTATCAGTTGATTTAGTAGTGTGCAACTGACATTCCATTATTTTTCCAAAGCTGATAAAGAAGAGGATCCCCAGTAAAGTGGTGATCGTATTTTTAGTTTGAAAGTTTGCACTTTGCTGTTCAGCTGGTAGGAATCAGTTGCTAATAAGAATCCAGGTATTGAAGTTTTTCTTTTCTATATTTCCCTTCTATTCTCTTGTTATGCCATAGTGAACAGAGGCACGTCTTCTCTTCCAAATCCATGAAATATGGAAGAGGCACGTCTTTGTTATGCCAAAGTGAACAGAGGCATTAAAGAGGAACGTCTTTGTTATGCCCACGAAATTGGCGCCCTAGAGTCGTCAGCTGAACCGTAACATGAACAGCGAAGTCCGCTGGCTAACCCTAGTCTTCCTTCCCCGAGTTCACCACCTGCGTTATCTAGCAAGTGCAATATTAATTATGAGTTATGGGATGAGAAGGTGTGGCATCACAAGGTGAACTTTTGATGTATCAGCATATGTGTTACACTTGCTGCAGTTTCTGGATTACTTCGGCGTGCAAAGTAGCCCCTGGTTTGTGAGACTAATAGCTATTATTTCTGCTTCGCAATTTGCTCATTACTTTGCATGGACAATGAACAGACATACTTGATTAACAGCTCGCAAAATTAGACATCTATGAACTCAACAAAACTAATAAATCGACAGTGGACGCATCTTAAATGCTATTACAACACTCTTTTGTCACTTCCATGGCACCACCAAAATACATAACAAAATTCTGGTTAATTAAGACCCCAATAGCTCATGCAACTCATGATAGTTTTCAGGATTCCTGCACTGTACATCTCAATTCAACTGATCAGAATCTTTTGATTGGCCAATCCTGAAATCAACTCAATTCTGAGAGAATTGAGCTCGATTCTGATCTGCTCTCGGAAATGTGTTCTTGCAAGACATACCAACATTTTTTACACACGACATATCTCTGAAGATTCAATTTCCATAATAATAATAATAGTATCATGAACAAGTGCTAAAGATATCAAATGTAAAATTTCGATTCGACAACTCTATTACAGAAATGTGAGATGCATGTCCGAGTCTACATGAAATCAAGATCCAAAGTAACACGACAAACCAGAAAAAAGAACCTTTTTTTTTTCTTCGGAAGCCAAAACAGAACAAAAAGCAGATCAGCGAATCGATCGATCAGTCCCACGTACGCCAAGCGGCGGACGCGCATCATCTCATCCCGCCTCACTCGGCGCGTTTGAGCTTCAAAGACAAGGTCGATGCGTGCGATCGGAGCGATGCGCTGTGTGTTGGAGAACGAAGCGATGGAATCGATGGAGGCGAAGAAGAAGAAGAGAAAAAAAGAAAGGGAGGAGGAGCACGTGGAGGAAGGAGAGGTCGGCACGCCGTGGTCCGTGTGATTGGATCCACGTTATTTATTATACGAGAGGGAGCGCCATGACCGTTCGTTGCTCATCGTACGGGAATGATGAGGGGAGACGCCGTGGGGTGACGCGTTCCCAGAACGTTGTATTCAAACCTCACCAACCGCACCAAAACATTATTTTCCGGAAAAAGTACATCTCGGAATTTTCCTCTGTAACTTTTTTATTTAAATTTTACAAATGCATAAAAAGTCGAAATTAAAAAATATCTTTTTAATTGTTTTTTTTCAAAAAAGTAGAATTTAGAGATTAAAGATCAAATTCTAACAATTTAGAATTTAGCTATTGGACATTCTTTTTAATATTAATATTTAGATAAGGAATGTTATTTGATGTTTAAATGTCATAGCATATTAATACTTTGCTTATTTATTTTTTATCAACAGGGAATAATGTTTTATTAAAAAAAACTTTTTCGCTATAATACAATATTTTAGAATAAATTAATAATATTTTAAAGTACTAAATAAATTAGTTATTATGTTATAAAAATGTATGACGCATATATATATATATATATATATATATATATATATATGTTAAATATTTATTAATTCAACCGTTATATTTACAATTTTTTTTAATAAATTTATTAATCGATCCATTATTCACTAATTTTTAATTATCAGCCATTATTTATTATTTAAACTATTCTTCACTAATGAAATTATTAATTATCATGAGCTCAATAATAAATATTTGAATATGATCAGATAAAAATTAAAATCCCAAAAGTCTAAAAGTCGATTCAAAGTTCAAAGCGGATTTATCAAGTTTAATCTTTTAAAAATACCAAAAAGTTTCAGGCGACTTTTAAACTGAAAAAGACCATTCCAGAGGCATGATAAAAATACATTATTATTATTATTATTATTATTATTATTATTATTATTATTATTATTATTATTATTATTATTATTATTATTATTATTATTATTATTATTATTATTATTATTATTATTATTATTATTATTATTATTATTATTATTATTATTATTATTATATTTTTGTTAATGATAAATTATAAGAGTGTTCATGACTATTAACACTTATAATTTAATGAAGATAGATTCTAATTAAATTAACGTCTTCAAAATTTGAACTTAGAACTATTAACTTCCTCATATTTCAACTTGAGACACGTATTTAATAATCATCTTTATCAACTAATATTAATTTTTAGCAGTATATTTTTTAAATGTGAAATACGAGTTTGCATACTAGTTTAAGACCTAGATGACTACTAAAGAAGTCAAGTGTTTATATTTTCAGGAATAGAATTAATTAAAAAAATTGGAGCTGAGGAATGGATTTCATAGCAGGTCACTGGGAAATGAGATCCAACAAGATTTGGGTGGGCTGTGTGGTCTAAAGCTAGTGACGATTTCATTATGAAGCAGATGTGCTGGAAAAGAGGCTTTTTGGAGCCTTTTCAACATTTTATCGCTTTTCTTGGGTTTCTAGAATTTACCCAAAGCCCATAAATTCCTCGCTTATTTTTTTAACTTTTTTTCTTCTAAAATTTTGCAAGATTTTTTTTTCGGTGTCAATTTTATTATTCAAAATTATTAGCATCTGACTAATCTGATATTCGATGTGAAAGAGAAAAGAACAATGCTAAAGAGAAAAGAATAAAACCTGGACAAATTTTGCAAAATTTTCTTCGATACATAAAACAATAATAATTAAAATATGAGATTAAGTTCCCATTTCAACTAAAAAATGAAATTAATTAATATATATTAAATTTATTATTTGTATTATGTGAACAACTCATCTGGAAATTTTGTGTGCATACTTATGGACCGATATAATTATTTGTCAATTTTCTGAATAATAAATTTTAGAGATAAGACATTCGTTCTAACTTCATTATTTGTAATTTTTATTTTATCATTCATTATGATTGTGTAATTCATTTAACTCTGGCTTGATCCAATATCATCATATTAATTAGATAATAATACACAAGTATATCTGAGAACAAGAAATCTTGAACAATTGGATTAACGAGTTAAGTAAAAGTAAATGATTGTGAATTTGTGACAATACGATTAAGGTAAATATAATATAATGATACATAGTTATTAGATTAATTAAAATATTCTACCTATCTAATTAATGGAGGTGTACCTTATTTTAAGTAGGACACATCATATATCATATCATCTAGATTGTTGAATTAGAAATATGTGATTAAAATTAAATAGTCGATATACTTATTTTTATCAACCATAAATTTTAAATTCAATGACCTATTGAATATACCTTCATTAATTCAATTAAAAATAATATTCTAAAAAAACGAATTCAACATAATTCACTCACATGTCATCACTAAAAAGAGTACATCATTTGTTGGACATGAGCTTTACTAGCTTGTCCAGTCCATTTCTAACCTACACATGTTATGCAATATAGCACGTGAGCAGTCATTAGTGACTTAGTGCCGTCATTTATTATATGAAATTAAGAAACATGCTTCAACAAGTTTCATTGACTCATATATTTAGAGGATCCCAAACCTAGATTAAAAGGGTAAAAACTTTGGATTCAATTGTATGTATTTATCTTTTCTCTTCCATTCAAATACGAAATTAGTTAATTGCTGACAATTTTATACACCAAATTTTTTAAGCCATAAAACATTAGAATTTTTAGCCTGTTTTGATGATTATTGCAACCTAAAAAAGCACGAGGATTCTTCATTCCAAGGTTCGATCCAATGTTTCCTTTTTTTACAACCTTTGAAGCCTGAGCTGGTCACATACTTTTGAGGGAGCTCCTCTGATCCGAGAATGCTTTTTGTTTCGGGGAAGTTAAAAGCCTATTACAATGCTATACGTGGGGGAAAAGATAGGGGAGAAGAGAAAAAAGGTAAAATATATAAACACAAGATCCAATGAGAAATATGAAAATAGTTTTGTGCAAAGAAGGTCTTGGCTAGATTCTCACTTCTTTAAGCTTAAGCAACATAAATTCTCTTATCTTTTGGTAGATCTCGGATCGAACAACTTCCTTCCCATGGGAGATTGAGCTTAGTACAACAATTTGCATTGGAGGATCCCCCCAACGAAAAAAGAAAAACAGTAAGAGTAGATGGCACAAGATTTTGGTTAATTAACACTCTCATGATAAATCTTTCACTACAACAAAATAATTATTTAAGGACACATATTTACTTCGTTAAAGACACACATATTCACCGACGTTATAAAAAACGTCTCAGCCAAAAAAATTTAGGAACACAAATAAAAACGTCACTAATATTGAGACACTACAAAATACGTTTTTTGTTAAGCGTTGATATCACACAATTATATATGTTATTATATATTAAGATATATTTATATGTGTCGTTAGTAAGTATTCATAATATAATGACACATTTAACTAAGCTATAAGCGTCGCTAACATAAGGACATATTTGAATGTGTCCTTAATAAACATACATTGATAACACGTGTTAATAAAATAACGATGATTTACTTGCGTTCTTGGCAAGTGTTGCTATCATATGAACAAAATAATGCATCGTTAATAAGTGTTGTTTATTACGAGGACACTAAATTACGTCAGCATCAAACATCGATAACTTAAAAGACGCTATTGAATGTCATATTCAAGCGATTCAAGTATAAGGAGATCACATACACTTTGCAAAATAAAAGAAAATTTTTCAAATTAAAAAAGTCAATTTAAATAGCAATAAAAACTATTGTATTAACTTTAAATATATTTATTTGTCATTGAACATCAAATAACATTATAAAAAAATTGTCTACATAACAAGATATTTAAACTAAATAAAATGGCTAATCTAAAATCCTCCATGACAACAAAACTTGGATTTCCATTTTGACAATTGAATTCCTTCCTTCATGCTTCTATTCACATAAAAAAAATTAATAAGCAATTGAACAAAATTTTGTAATCAAACAATTATAAAAAATATTTTTAATATTATTAATATAGTCAAAATAAATTACTTACTTATGAAGTTTATGATTCTTCTGCACTTCCTACAAAACACCTCACAACAATCAATCTTCTTTTTTGAGTAAATAAAATAATAGAATATTATAACCTAAACATAAAAGAGAATGTGAGAGGAATAGTAAATAATACATACTCGGATCTTACTAAGGTGGGGCATAAACATATGCCTCGTAGCCTTGTCCAATGTCACAATAATAATTTCTCATTTCAATGGTTAGCATCCTGTTGTGACAAATAAAAAAATAAAGGTTAATAGGAAACTAGTATGAGTACCAGAAGTTATTATTATCTATCTTACATTAAAGTATCTAGTCAAGTATATATTACAACTCAAGGACATTTCATGTTATATATTACTATATTATAGTACTAAGACCCTATGAAAGTCGGACATTCTAAGCTCCAAGTTGAGTACCCTACAGAGTTTGCAAAGCATGTTCTGCATATAGAATTTGATTTTACCATATGAATCTTATGTGTGTTATTAATATATTTATACATAATGTGGTTACAACTGAATTCTGATGAGTAGCTACAACAACTTGATATTACTAGAATCATGGAGCTAACTAAAGCAATCTAGTTGTAACTAAAGATATCTTACAACAACTTGATACTACTATAATCATGGAGGTAACGAAGATAGTCTAGATGTAATTGAAGATATCATAACTGTGATATCTAACATCCCCCCGCAAGCTAAGCCTATCCTCGAGGGAAGAGGCGCAACTTGTCCCGGAGGAAATTAAAATGTCAACCATATAATGGTTTGGTGAGCAAATATGCAAGTTGATCTTGAGAGGTGATGAACTTAACTAGTAATTTTCGCTTTGCAACCTCATCACGAATAAAATGGAAGTCAATCTCAATATGCTTCATCCTTGAGTGAAATATTGGGTTGAATGTAAGATAAGTAGCACTCAGGTTGTCACACCATAATGTGGGAGCATGTGTAGGAGACTCACCAAGTTCACATAGTAGTGACTGCAACCATAATAATTCTGTCGTAGCATCCGCCATAACACGATACTCAGATTCTGTAGAAGAGCGTGAGACTGAGCGTTGTTTCCTTGAGGTCCAAGAGATCAAATTTCTACCAAGAAAAATGACATAGGCTCTAATTGACTTCTTGTCTTCACGAGAGCTCGCCCAATCAGCATCAGAGAAAGCTTGAATTGAGATATCAGAGGACAAAGAGATGTACAAGCCTAAGTCAATTGTGTGTCGAAGATAACATAGTATTCGTTTAACAACCTGCCAATGAGTGTCCAACGGACGATGCATGTGCCCGCTCACTGTACCAACAACATAAGTGATGTCCGGGCGAGTGAAAGATAAATATTGTAAGGATCCGACAAATTGTCTATAAAGAGTGATATCCATAACAATATTATCAGAGTTAGCAGACTCTTGAGGTTTCAAGGCGGCAGGCGAAGTTACTGGCTTGGCATTATGCAGTTGTGCCCGCAGAAGAATGTCCTGTATATATTTGCACTGAGATAAGAGTACACCATCGCGAAATGGGAGTACCTCAATACCAAGAAAGAAGTTCAATGAACTGAGATCTTTGAGAGTCATGCGAGTCTTCAAATAATTTACGAGATCATCCAAGAGGGCATTGCTTGTGCCTGTAATTATTATATCACCGACATAAATAAGTGAAAAAATAACTTGGTGATCCCGTTGAGAAATAAACAAAGAGACTATGTTTTTGAAGCCACAAATCCAAAGGAAAGAAGTTCAGTGTGCAATAGCAGAAACCAAGCTCTTGGGGCTAGTTTCAAGCCATAACCAAGATGACAGACATGATTGGGACGCTGCTCATCACGAAAACCAAGAGGTTGTTCCATGAATACATCCTCCATAAGATGACCATGAAGAAATGCATTACTAACATCCAGTTGTCGCATTGGCCACTTTTTGGATAAGGCAATAGCGAGAACAATCCGTATGGTTGTCGATTTTACCACGAGACTGAAGGTATCACCATAATCAATGCTAGGTTGTTGATGATAGACTTTGGCTACAAGTCGGGCCTTGTGGCGCTCGATAGATCCATCTGGATGATATTTCGTGCGGAAGATCTATTTGCACCCAACTATATTCATGTGAGATCTCCTTGGGACTAGACACCAAGTTCCATTCGAGACCAAGGCATTGAGTTCATTAACTATAGCCGCACGCCAACGAGGAATTTTAATTGCATTCGAGTGACAAGTGGGCACAAAAGTTGAATGTGTAGTGTCACTCGGAGAAGGATGAGAGATTGATGCAAGGTGAATGACAGGCTTTGTGTGAAAATCCTACCAATGTCCTATAGTCAACCTTGGGTTGGCGCCGCAGAATCATTCTAGGTGCAGCTGGAGGATGATCCGGAGGTGGTCGTGAAACAATGGGCATGGGAGGAGGTACAATACATGAAATAGGAGTAGCCGCATATGGTGACAGAGATATCGTCATCTAGGGGGAAAGGAACTAGTGGTGGTGTTAGTCAATCGAGAGAAAGATGTGTTTGCAAAGGGGAAAGACAATTCATCTAATCGGGCATGCCTGGTAATGTAAATTCTTCCTGATGAGATATCAAGGCACCGATAACCATGATAGTTAGTCGGGTATCCAAGAAAGACACATCTAGAAGACAAAAATGGAAATTTGTGCTTATTGTAAGGACGAAGAAATGGAAAGACCGCACATCCAAATGTTTTAAAAAATGTATAATACGGAGAATGACCAAATAATATTTCAAAAAGAGACTTATGTGAAAGAATAGGAGTGCGCAATCGATTTATTAGGAAGATAACTGTTTCAAATGCAAATGTCCAAAACCAAAATGGTGTATGTGAGTGCGCAAGTAACGCAAGGCCAGTTTCAACAATATTTCGGATATTGCGTTCTGCTGCTCCATTCTGTTCATGTGTGTGTGGGCATATGCGGCGATGTTGAATACCACAATTTTAAAAATGATTAGTGAGGCCCGAGAATTCATCACCTGAGTCAGAATGAAAAGAGCGATTTTTTTTGCAAAATTGACGTTCAACTAGTTTTTGAAATTCAATAAAAAATTGACAAACATTCGACTTACGAGACAAGGGGTACATCCACGCAAATTTAGAAAAATCATCTAGGAATAAAATGAAATACTTATGACCAGAACATGATAGCATGGGAGCAGGGCCCCAAACATCAACAAACACTAAATCTAACGGAGCAAGACTGCGAGTATTTGTTGGTGGAAGCGGCAATCTTGTGGACTTGCTGAGAAGACAACTTGAGCATGAGTGAGAAGAAGCAGACAACCATGGTAGGTGATGATGATGAACAATGTTGTTGACAGTCTGTGCTGAAGGATGCTCTAAGCGAGCATGCCATAATGAATCACAAATGCGGTAGGACATATGGGTTGTAGGTGGTGTCCAACTCTTAGGAAAGTAGTAAAGTCCATCCTTAGTTGTGCAGCGCAAGAGCACCTGATGGGTGTTGTTGTCCTTCACAAGAAAAGAAGATGGATGAAACTCAATATAGCAGTTATTATCTTGAGTGAATTATCGAACAGAAACTAGTGATTTTGAGAGCGATGGGACATGTAAAACAGAATTAAGAGAAAAAGGGCGATAATTAGAAGGGAGTTTATAAGAGCCCGAATGCAATATAGGTAACTGGGTACCATTTTCGACGTGCAACTGGTCATTGCCCCCATATGGTTCAACAGAACTCAGTGAATGGAGGTCTAGAGTAGCATGATGGGTGGCTCCAGTATCCGGGATCCACTCAGTATATGCACCAAGGCCTAGAAGGGACATGGTATTTGGAGAACCTGAGGTTGCCACGTCACTTGACGATTGAAGGAACCTGCAGTGGTTTCTAGGTAGCACACACCAAGTCCTGGAAGGGACATGGTGTTTGGGGAGCCCAAGGCTGCCATGTTCGCTTGAGGGTTGAAGGGACCTGTTGTCGCTGTAGGATAGTTTGTTTGACATCGGAATCGACACTTGTAAGGAGAGTGTTCATGAATGCCACATACAGGACAGGGATCTCTACGAAGTGCAGCAACTCGGGGACGTCCACGTCCACGGATCCTCCCACTGAAGGAGCCATGTGATGTCTCAAGGGACGGTTGAGGCCGAGTTTAGTTTGCCATAGGAATAACATAAGTATCAATCTGAGATTGATTGACTTGTAAACGTATCTCATGACTTGAGAGAATACTATGTAACTCAGAATAAGAGACCGGAGTGGGACGAGCAGCCAGAGATGCAATGATATCAATGTAGGTGGGGCCGAGATTATTAAATATGATGGCGTTGAAGCCTGATGTCGAGAGAGGCTGTCCGGCCGCAGCTAGTTCGTCAGCAATATATTTTACTTGATGAAGGTAAGAGGCCACCGAGAGATCGCCCTTCTTTAGATTGTATAGTTGCATCGTCGGTTGGAGGAGTTGTGTATGAGAGGGACTCCCAAATGCTTGATGCAAATCTTGTCATACGATTACAGACGAAGTAAGTCCGATGACAGTAGGTAGGACTTCTTCTGAGAGAGAAGAGATGATCTAACTCATTAAGAGTTGATCACGTCGCACCCAGTCTAGGTAGGCTGCCGACAGTGAAGATGCAGCAGTAGATGATGACTCTTGGGGTGTTGTGACAGTAGAGGGTTGAGGCGAACAAGAGATGGAACCATCCAAGAAGCCTTGAAGGTTGAAGCACCGCAAGATGGGCAAAAATTGTCTGCCATAACAAGTAGTTTGTGGGGGATAGTTTGATGGTAAGAAAATAGTGTACTTGGCTCAAGGATGGCAGCGGGATGTTCATGGATCTAACATCAGAAGATGTTGAGGAGAAACCTGAGAGGTTGTAGAGCTGGGAGTAGAGGGAGTCGCCATGGTGAAGTAAAAGAAAAAAATTTGAGGTGTTACTTTTGCTCTGATACCATATAGAATATGATTTTACCATATGAATCTTATGTGTGTTATTGATATATTTATACATAATGTGGTTACAACTAAATTCTGATGAGTAGCTACAACAACTTGATATTACTAGAATCATGGAGCTAACTAAAGCAATCTAGTTGTAACTAAAAATATCTTACAACAATTTGATACTAATAGAATCATGGAGGTAACTAAGGCAATATAGATGTAATTGAAGATATCATGACTGTGATATCTAACACTGCATCAGTCCTAAAATGATCAATAAGGAACGTTAGAAGTTTGGAGAGAAAACTAATTACTGCCATGATAACTTAGAGCTTATTAATCTAACTTGTTAGCAAACTTAACAAACTCACATCATTTTCCTAGGAAAACTTTTACATGCACTAGTTCACCATAATTATCAAATACCTGTTTTAAATGATCTTTTGAAACATTTGGATCCACTGCATCAACAAATATAGGCATGCAAAAATATATATTATAAAACAACAAAATATTAGTGTATTTAAAAATCAATATAAAGAAGTACTCACAATTCTGATCAAAACTCTCAAAGAATGATACTCTCAAATTGAGTTTCTTATCGTAACTTGCAAAGAATGATACAAAATAATGTTTTAAAAAATTTAACATGACAATATTAAGAAAGAGAAAGTATCAATGAATGTAAATATATTCACTAGCATATGCACAAGAATTAAGCGAAAAACATAAAATATTAATCCATATTTTTTAGGGAAGCCAGTGCACGAGTTTGTGGGGAGGCCGCATGTAGGCCTTGCCTACTTGCAAGGAGGCGTGCGGGTTGCTCTGTGATATGAGGTCGTGCCCGGCCACCCATGCGCGCAGGCGGCCGCGCCCGAACACCCATGGGCTAAGGTTTCCAGGTGGAGACGACGCTACCTAAGACTCTTCCCTTCCAACGCCCGTGAAAATAACCAAGATTAAGAGAAATATTTATATCTAATTTATTTTATCACAAGTTTTAATTATATTGTTATAAAAAAATAAATCTAATAAGAAAATGTCATAAGCATTATCAATGACATTCCCACAAATTAATTTTTTGTTTGTCAATAATTATTGTTTTGATATTAAAACTAATTAAAGTGCTACTCAAACTCTATAATTTTATCAGTAACTAATAAAATTGAATTTTTTTCATCTTTTAAAACTCAAACTCTACAATTGTATTATCAAGAAACAAATTTGAAAATAATATATTGGTACAAATAAAAGATAATAATAACCATTTATGTTGCAGGAAATATATTATATACATGTAATTCATATAAATAATAGTAATAATTATCATTTAATTATTGATTTAACAAAAATAAACTATGAGTTCGACTTAATTTATAATTAGGTGATTAGGTCTCGGAATTTTTTTTACTTTTAGTCTCTATATTATAACTATTATTCTTTTACAATTATTTATTTGAAAAAAATTTAAATAGATGAATAATATAATATGATTAATTTCGTCGTGATTATCAAATACTTATTATAGACATAAGTTGTTTGTGTCGTAATTTATTATGACAAATAGTAATAAATTATTAAAACTTGAAAGTCAAATCAATTGTGTTCTTATATTTTTTTACAAAATTTAGAATGCATTTCAAATAGTTTTGTTATATGAAGATAAATTTGGACACTAAATATCGAAGTGTGATTATGATTGAATTAATATAAAAATGTTAAAATTATTGTATCTTATTTTTTAAAAAGTTAGACGCAAATTGTAATGACGTCCTTAATATTTTATAATAATTAAGACGCTATAAGTAGATATCTCAAAAATTGAACGCTTTATATAAAAGGACAACACTATTTATTGTGTCTTTAAGGATGCGTCCTATATGATCATTTTATTGTAGTGTTTTCTCTTCAACGACAATTCGCTCAAGTGACCTTAAACTACTTGACCAATTATTAGGTTGAATGAATTGAATAGCATAATAGAATCTTGAAAAGTAAAAAAATTATTAATTTCGAGTTCGAATTTAAAGTAACATGTTGTTTTTGAGATTACGAAAATAATTTTATTTACCCTTAATTCGATTAATGCGTCATGAGGTTAGACTCAAAACTTGGTTATATAGTACTATCATTTCCTCTAATTCTCGAACATCATCTATCACCAAATAAAAATGAATTTCAATACTACCTACCCTTTCTTTATTCTTCAAAAAAATTAAATAATATGTATATATATATGTATACATTTCTAACCTTAGTCTTCATGCTACATATAAAAAAAAAATTCTTAAATATTTTGTTTCACTGTAATCCTTTTTTAGAATATAATTTAAAGTAGTTAAGAAAAATGAATAAACTAAAAGAAAGATGTTGTTAAGGACCTCTCGGAATTCTGATGTGTTATATGAGAGCTCAACGAAAGTCGCACTACATGCACTAGTAAGACATATATTAGCCAACTGGACTGATGCATGCAGCATATAATATTGACCATCAAAGTATGAAACTATTAGTTGAACCACCGAACTTATGAGACTTGTAATGATCTGCTACATAGTCGTTGTTGGCTTCTGATTTTGATAATGACCAGACATACAATGGACTGTGCTAGTCATCTTAATTACTATAGTCCACCAATCACAAACAGTGTTCTGATTACGATTGATGGCAATCTTGTAACTGCAATGTTGTAAAAGAGACTGATTTGGAGGATGAAGAACCAACTCATATTACCTTTGCCTTTGAAATGAGAAAAACAAATGAAGTTTTTGCTAGAATGGCAAGTGGTGTGTAGAAGGTCCTTTGGTTGTTACATTATCACCTTTGTATTGGTTTGAAGTTGGTAAAGAATATTTTTGGTTCATTAGGCTTTAAGTTCTTTTCGCATAGCAGTTATAGTATAAAATTGGATTTTATATACCTAATATAATAATAATAAGTATATAATCAATCAAGTTTGATAGATATAGTCGATCAATGAGATTGTGTCCCAAATTAATTGACAAAATTTCTAAACTCAAATGTATGTAAACTCAGTTTTACACTTTATAAGATCGACTCAAACTCAAAATGTAATATACAAGATATTCTTAGTTTTAAAATAATTTAGCTATCTATCATTTGTTGATAAAATATGATGACAAGTACGGTGCTTCAATTATTTGATTGGTAGTTTGAAGAAAGAAAGTTTCTTATTATTCAAGATGTAATAATATTAATTTTATTGTGGTTCACATTTATAAAAAAGATTTATTTTGAAATAAATTTAAAAAAATGATGAGATACCTATTAAAATTTCATTGTGACAAAAAAACATAGAAACGTGAGAAGGAAAAAAATATTGGTAATCATTTATTACTTGTCTTATTCAAAGTAAAACATGAAATTGAACACAAAAATATTTTCTTAAGAAAGTAAAATGTTATAAGTGAAGATATATCAACAAATTTTCTATATAACTTGACTTTATTTTTTAAATAATACTTTTAAAATACTCGATATATCTCCGGATCATAACAACATCTAATTTAGTCATAAGTTCACAAAATGAGCTCATTCAAGAGTTTATTTGAGTATCTAGAATTTATGGAATTTACTCGAGAGTTTATTTGAATTTACTCAAAGTTAATATTCTATTTCAAGTTAATTCATTTAAAAATCGTGAATTCAATGACTCGTAAGAATTATCTTGAGAGTTTGAGAATCATGATAACGAGCCTCATATTTAATTTATGGAGTCATAAATTTTGATAATATTTACCTCTCTGCTTCTGCTCTAATATTGAATCATTCATATGCTAGTGACGTAAATTTTGAAATTTTATTGATAGGAAATTGGTATAAAAATAGCAAATCACTTAAATTATTGATTATAAATAAATGGTTCATGATTAAATAAAAATGTCGATATGTTTATTTTTGAAAAAAAGTTCTTATGTTTGTACCATTTCTAAATTTCGATTAATAAATAATAATTGTTGTTTGATTGATTGATTGAAGAAAAGACCTATCAGTCTTAAGAGTCAAAGATCATTTAATCAATTATGGTACTAGCTACCACCGTGCACTACTTCCTAGTAGCATATGATGTAGCTCATCATCTGTTTTTCCGTCAAATGGTACGTATACTCCAGTTAAGTGTTATTCCTCTTTTATTCTCGACAAGCAACAAACCGATTAGGAAAATGGATGAAAAAATTTTCATAAATGATTAGCAAAGTTTCTATTCAAATAGAGGAACCGGAATTTAGGAGCTCGAGTTCGAGCTTTGAAATTTTTAATTTAGACGGAGTTTATTTTCGTCGCGTCCATTCGAATACTAAATTAGTTGAATGCTAATCATTTTAAATATTTTGAATAAAAATTTGTTAATCAAATTATACAGTATATCTATTATTTTTATATTTAAAATATCTTCTAATATATTAAAACTACTCAGTTAACCTATAACTTATGTATATTGACAAAAAATATAATATATGACTATAATAAAATGCAAACCATGCTATTCTTGTCAATTTATATAGCAAAGTATTATTTAAAATTATTACAAATGTAAAATTAACAAAATATAAGGTCCGAAAAAATAATTTGCTTTAGCAGTATTTTTTTTTTCATATTTTAAAGTTCACCATCACCCTTGGTTTTAATTTCCTACCTTCAAACTTCTTTCACCAACTTATTAACCCCATGATAATTATGATTCCTTTTAGTACAAAAAAAGACAACTCTTTTGAGAAAGAAGAATTACACACGAATAGATCGACTAATAACCAATTAATTTAACAAGTACGTGATGATTCAAATATCGACGGGCGCGAGCTTTAATTTGGAAAGCTTTACATTTCTGAACCGAGAAGTTTGCATGCCATGGGGATCTCAGCTTCTTTAATGTAGTACTTATTAATGAAGTTTTCATAGTTAATTCTTAACTAATTAAACCACTTCATTTGTTTTATACACAAGCTAAATCACACACACATGCACGTTTATTCAAATAATAAGTTGCTTTAAATACCAATAAAGGAACGATATATTTAAATTTTAAAAGAGATTAATATTTGACCTATACATGTACTCAACTAAGCTTAAAGGGTATTTTTTTAGGAAAAAGTAATTTAATTTTAATTATTATAATACTATCAGTCGACATAATAATTTTTTGTTGATTTTCTTCATTTGTTTCACCTAGTATATAAAAAAAATATAAGATAAGTAAGAAATAAATGGGAGTCTAGAGCATTTTATTAAATGATAAGTGTATAATCACTCATCTTAAGTCTCCAATGATAAATCAATAATAAATTTAAAATTAATTGGAAATATTTTAAAAAAAATATGATTGATTTTACATCTATAGATAAAGATATACTTGTAAGCCTACAGAGTTTAGAGTGCTTTATAAGTACATTAAATCTTTTTTATGGCCGTACTTTTTTTATCAAATTCATCACGTGTTCTCATATTAACTAATTCAATCATTCAAAATAGTACATAAGAAAAGAATTATGATTGTCGAGTAAATTAATAAACAAGTATTGGATTAATCGACCAAATAAAAATATCATTATATACCGATTAAATTGTACAACATGGTGCTCAACATTAATAAAGAAACGCAAACATTCCCATTAATTAGTTATTAAAGATTATTAAGTCAGCAACAAAATAATTTCACCGACTATTTTAACTCGTCTGATTAATTGATTCTTCCTTGAAACTACCTTTCTGTAATGCATTTTTTTTATTGATTTGTTGACATCGTATGCTGAATGCATTATGTTAGGTCATTTTTAATACTCAAAAGTTAAATAGAAGCTAAATTATTGTAACCGTAAAAGGACTAAACTATTGTTATTTCTTTATTTCCAAAAACTTTCTGCAAAAGACTTGCTGTAAATGTTCTTCTTTTAATTTCTTATTCATTAAATGATGAGGAATGTATAATTAACATAGCATGTCAACAAATCATGTATCGTATATATATACTCTCAATGTATTATCCATATAATTAACCTTAATTTTTAAATCTATAATTTAGATTAATATAACATAAAATTATATTATATTCTATATTAGTTAGATGGTTATAGATTATTTAAATATAGATCATAAATTTAAAAAATTAACGATTAATCATATAGGCGTTTTACAGTGAAACACATGAAAATATGTTTCACCTCTATTAAATTTATATAGCCAAGACCTTACATACACACTCATATAGAGTGGAGTCCACTTCACTTTTTAAAATATGATGTCACATCATTTTAAAAAGTGAGGTGGACCCCACTCTTTATGAGTGTATGCAAGGTGTAGCCAAAATATTTTGACTGCATATTACTTAAACTCATATATATATATATATATATATATGAAAAAAGAAATGTGTAGCACACTTGTACAGAAAATAACGATATCTTTTGTATAAATGAACGGTGTTCAAATTTTTTTATACAGATAGTGTTGTTACTTTTTATTGTATTACACGCACTACACTAAAAGTTCGCTACACGCTCTTTGCTTCGATATATATATATATATATATATATCATGAAAATGTTCAATGTTGATCTTATTATCTATTAATGTAATTGAATTTTAATGATTGACATATAAAGGTTAAACATGTAGACCCGGCTAAAGTCATGTCGAGACTAAGATTGAGACAACCCGGTCCTTAATCCGGTTTTTTCTGAGGCATATTAGGAATTTAGGAAAGATGGAGTGCCGATAATATATGTATGTTGATTGCTCCTTTACAGCTATGAAGAATAATGGCGCCCAAAATAAACGACCATGCATATGCACATATTAAAGCGTACATGAAGCATATCATATATAAAATAAAGAAAAACCGTGTACTATGTTAATTAGGATTTCCGAGGACAATTAATAAAGAATGTGGGCGGACATTCAAAGGAATTGAAGGGAAAAAAATGATAAGAGATGATGTATATAATGTTAGTAAATTTTGATTAGGGTGGTCGCAACTTCAAATAAAATGCATATAATTAGTTTAGGGTGGCTTTTTATATGGTTTAATTTGTCTTTTCCCAATTTACTTGGGTGCATGAATTTTTTTTTGGGATATAAATTTATTACACAAAAAAAATATTTTGCAGTAAATTTTTTTCCAAAGATAATGAAAATCATCGTGTCCGAGTTTTTGTTGCGACACTAGAACTTGATAGAGCTAAGGAAGAAAAAGAGCTCCGAAGTTGAACTCTTTTATGTGTCCAATGAATGAGATCATGATGCTTTAATAAGTGAGATTATAATTTAACTCAGATTGTATCCTTGATTCAAATAATGCATTTTCAAAATTATGTTACATTTTTTAATTAATTTTCCTTTTCATTTGTTACACTTATGTTTATTATTTTAATAATAATTCCCACATATAATAGATTGTTTAATAATTAGTACTCATATAAGTTAATTAATTTTCTATAGAATTCGGATAGGAATATTATGCTACATACATATATGAGACGTGATACCTTTTTAAGTCTCTAGTATCTTTTATGATTTAGGATAAGAGTAGGATACTTTTCAGTATAATAATACATGCACACATGCATGTCATATAATAAAGTTGTATATATGACTACAAGAATTATTCATTTCAAGCAATTGTTGAGCAATTAAATGTTTGTTTAATTTACCAAAATCTTCAACAACAACCAACAAGACAAGAACAACTAGAAAAAATAATTGAGTTGGTGACAACAAACAAAGGAAGGATCCAAAGATATAACACCTTAAATTACTCGTGTAGATGGATGCTTAGACACATTATAATCAAATCTAAAGCAACAAATTAACTAAAGTACATATGCAAAATAACATGTACATGAACCACTTTATGATCACATATCACCAACCTAAGCGACAAGAACATATCATGGACACATCATATATAGCCCCATAACAAATCAAAAGAACAATGATATGACCTCTTCCTTTCTCTCTCCTCTCATTTCTTTCTTTTTTTTCCCAATTTTCGACAATACAATTCCTCAAAGTGGGGCTTGCTTGGAATCTTCTCCATGCCCTACCCTTTAATTCCAACCTCACTTTATTTCAAGGGAGCATGCCTTTCTTTTTTTTTCCTTCCTCATCCACATCTTTCTTTTCCTTTGCCTCCAACCACCGTTGCCAAGCACTTTCTCTCTCCTCTTCTAGGAATTATTAATTATTAGAAAAAGGGGGACCTGAAAAGCTAAAAGATAAGTGAAAAAAAAATAAAAATAAAAGTGAGACATGCATTGCATGGAGTAAAGCCTCCAGAGGCCAAAAGCCAATTTGCCAACCGACGCCTGTCAAGCTTAGACTGCCTCTAGTATTTTTCTGCATTCAGATCAAATGATGCTGTCAGAATAAATTGTGATGAACAATTAATTTGAAGTTAGTCATAATTGTATTAAATGAGTAGGACTTGAGAAGATTAATGACCATTATGTCCAGCCCTTCTGAGGAAGGATAGGAAGATAATTAGGAGTGCAATTCCTGCCATGAGCCCAATTATGATTGCCAAGGTTTTCCCAGAATTATCTCCTGAAAAAAGAGTCAAGAGCACAATAATCTTAAATATAAAGTTGTACTACTACCACTAATAAGTTGGATAAGCAATGCAATTATATTGAGTAAATCAAATCTCAACAATCTTTAGTTTTATTTGTTGCATAAAGCTGTAAAGAGACTAAAGAATCAATGGCTATCTTAAACAGCTTTCTTGTGCAATAACATACAAGGTTTAAGCTGAAAAAGGGAAAAGGGACATTATGGGTGCAGAAAGAGAAAAGTTTTGAGCTTTATACTTTTGGGGAACAATTAAAAAAGAAAGAATATATTTGTAAAGACTGAGCAAAAAGATATGTAGCATTGTAGCTAGAAAGAAAAAGGAAAAAAAAACAGGGTTCAAAGTAGTAGTCCTAGCAAGTTGCACCCACCAAGGAGTCATATCATATAATGTTCCTTTCCAATATAATTAAAATAATGCCAAACATTGTCAGTACGTCACATTTATTCAGAGCTGTGAACTTAAAAATTCTGACTCATATTTTTCTTGCTTTTATTTAATTTTAACATGAAAGAGAAAGTGAGAGAGAGGAAGCTATTAGCCACTCATACTGTGTGGTGTGGCCTTCCAAGAAGATGTAAACTTTGTTGTCTAGTAAATAAATTGAAAGCAATTTGTGATCCTTAAGCAACTAATTGAGAACTCAATGGCCGGGAACTGAAAGCATGTAGCAATCAAACCATACTCTTGTGTGTATGGACTATTGAACTAATTGAAGGTTAAAGTTATCATTTAGAGAAAAAAGAATATATAACAGCAAGCAGAGGAGAACTTCCTTTTTTGCTTTCTTCTTTGTTGTGATCAAATTATTGCAACTATGGATCAAGCCACAACAAACGTACGAAACTCCTAAAAGGAACTAAAATTAATAATTGGAGGCTGTAGATGTGGTACAAGTAGGCATTCTTTTAAGAAGGAGCCGAAAGCAAAACTCTGTTAGGCCATTGACCTCCTTTGCAAGTAGTAGTAATATGTTCATCACTATTACTTGGCATCCTTACTCTTCATGCAATCACAATCTAATAACACAGTCATGCATGTTATCTTAGTTTATTTTGCATGCTATCTTAATTAATTGGACCTCAATATTTCTCTCTCCTTTGTTTTCTGCTACTTTATTCATTCTGTTTCTAACTAATTCTAGAGAGAAGTCCTGATTAGCTAAGTAAACATGGAAATGGATACTAATGGTTCACAATTTGGGGATGCCACTATCAACAAATATATGTAAAAAGCTGAAAGGGACTCAAACAACCATGACACAAGTTCTTACCAAGCACAGAGGGTCACTTTCCCTTGTGCAATAAGTTGCATTAATTTACATAATGTGAATAAAACTACTCCATTACTTGAGTCACAATCAGAACTATTCCACCTTATTCTCTGTGAAAATTATCACACTTGGTTGTGGGCAAATAGCTTTCATTTCTCTGTCTTTGAAGAGAATTGAATTGAATTCGAATTGGGGCTGTTCTGAAATTTTCAACTCCTTTTCAAACATATCATTACTTACAGATTTCCATGTCCCCTTTTACTGTCTTTATGTGATTACTGATTGGAGAAAGATTAATATATTATTGGTCTACTCATTTGGTGATGTTTCATCAAGTGAATTAGAAAGCAATGAGTTGATAGATGTCATTTGTTATGATTAGTATAAACAAATGGATGATATATCATAACTTTAAAAGTGTCAATAATTCCAATTTTACTAGAATTTTAAATATCTTTTTATTTGTTAAGGAATTAATGTGTGGTTTGATATTTAAACTCACTAAAATACATAAAAAAAGAAGAAGAATTACTTGTGGCATGAAGGAAAAAAAACCATCTTTTTTTTTGGGATTTTGGATGAGAAGAAGAGAAAAATTCCGTCTTTGGTTGGCAATAGAACTGCTTACCGTGATCGGAATGCGACCCATGCACCCCATTCGACCAGTACCTCGAGTAGCACTTGCCAAGGTACACGTCGCCGGCGACCGCGGCCGAGCAGACGGACTTGAGCTGCCCGACGGCGGCCGAGACGCAGTCGTCGCACTGCTTCGCATTCAGGTCGCCAACGCACTGCGCCATGGCCTGCACGTAGCCGGCCGCGCCCACCCTGTAGAGCCCGCCCGAGAGCGCCCCGGCGCCCTGCTGCCCCGCCGCGACGGCGGCCAGGGCCGCGTCGCGCATGCCGAACACGTCCGAGTTGTACCCGCCGGCCGCGTCGGGGCCGCACTTCTTGTAGAGCAGGCTCGTGTCCGCCTTGCCGAGGAAGGAGTCGTTGCCGTAGCGGACGAGGCAGCCGCGGAGCTGCACGGCCCCCCCGGCGGCGGAGGGGCAGAGGACCGAGAGCTGCGAGATGGCGGAGTGGACGCAGGAGTCGCAGTCGTTGACCTGGAGGTCGCTGCGGCACTGGAAGAGGCCGTAGACGGGGTACGAGGAGGAGGCGCCGGAGGACGTGAACTTGCCGTAGGAGGACACGGCGGCGGAGTTGGCGAGGGAGGTGAGGAGGGAGTCCACGTTGAACTCGTACGGGGTGCCCGGCGTGTACTTGGGCTGCGAGCATCCGGCGAAGACGAAGGAGCCGTAGTCGTCGGCGGCCGACGGCTTGGCCGGAGAGAGAAGGACGACCATGATGACTGCCATGAAGAGCTTGGAGTGGTGCATTATTAATCCTTTCTTATAACTAGATATATTGCTGCACTATTAGTGAACTAGTTCTCTGTGGTGTGGCTTTGGAATAATGGTAGGAATAGTTGTTCTCCTCCTTTCTCTCTAGTGCAAGGAAAGTGGAATTGGGAGACTAAGGAGAAGGAGGGAGGGAGGGAGGGGGAGAATAAGATGGGGGGGAGGAAGAGGTGCTTTAAAGAGAGGAGTTTGGAAGATAATATTCTAAGTTTTTTGTTTATGCGAATTTTTTTTTTCTGACAGGAAGATTGAGGTAGGGTGGGCATTGTGGGTGACTTGGTGGTCTTTGTGGCTTCCTAGCTACATCACAGTGGCTCTGGCTATGTACAGTTGGTGGGGGATAGAGGGGAATTTTTAGGTGGGCAACATTCATGTGTTACTCCTAACTTACCATAGAAAATCAAAAAGTAAGGAACAAAATGTCACTTCATTTATTTTCTTTTGCAATATGGAGGAGTAGAATCTACCAACTGGCAGTGCAGTGGGGCTGACTTGTGTTTGTAATTAATAAATTTGAGTTTAAATTTTGAAGATATTTTTGAAATTAACATTTAGTATTATATATTTATTTAATTTATATCGTAGTAGATCATCGAACAATTTGTTAAAAAAATGGGAAATACACACTAGAGTAATACTTAAATATTATGAATTTTAATAATTAATAATGTTGATTTTAAATTTTGAAGACATTCTTGAAGTTAACCCTTATCATATGCTAGTAATTGAAAAAGTTTACCATTATTTGTTTGTTCACAGGTAGAAGCCATTAGCAATTGAAGATGCACGAGTTAATAATCTTAAATTTAAATCCTAATAACACTTCATCATCCATTTAAACCAAATTAATTTGATATTAGTAAGTCAGAGTACCGATGGATACACAAGAAAGATCTTACTCCAATTAGAAAATACAAAATATCCTTGAAACCGAAGTTTTCAAATGAGAGTCTTAAGCTCAATTTTAATATTGAGTTTTTATTGTACATTATTTTGTAAAAATATCTGTGTCATCTTCTGATAAAAAAAATTAAATGACTCCTGTGATAGTTAGAACCTTGAAAATTAAGACTTCAGTTACTCTAGTAATTAACATGTATTTTTTTTAGTGTTGAGAGTTTTGTTTTTAAGATTTGACTTATATTGTCATGTCCTATTTTATTATAGAATTTATTATCTGGCTCGCTTTCTAATATTTTTTAGAAAAGTTAATATCAAGGAGAAAAAATGTAGCTCCGTGCACAATATATTTGTAAAGATACACCGTCCTTGTCTTTTTTTTTATGACTGATCGAAAATTGCTTGAGTTAAAATCATTTTTCAAGTAATATTGATGTTTTTAATATGTATATTTTAATAATGAGATCGACGCCTCGTATTATGACCACTTGCTTCAAGATGTCCTTCGTATAGACGACCCCTTATGATGTAGAGCCAAAGTCATTTCGAAGTTCCATGTTCTTTCGGAAAGTGCCCGCTTGAGCGTTTGCTCAAGCGCCACCTCGCTCCGCGGCTCATAATGCTCAAGGATTCCGCTGTCCAACCTCTACAAAAAATCATTAAAAGGGTATATCTAAGTGTTTCGCTTATTTAGACATAGCGAAAAGCTCCGTGACAAGTGGTATTGCTCATTAATACCACTTGCGATTAAGAGTATTACTTAGAGGTGCAAATAGTAATAATGTGAACTCTATTGAAATAAGATAATATAATCATTGTTTTCAAGATTATAGGGAATTGAATTGGCTAAATTCAGAAAGTACATGAGTTTTATTTTGAAATAATGATATTGGGAGCTTGGAAATTCGGATTGGTGCAAAGTAGCAAGTTGCCAGTTATCACACACAACTTGAACGGGAATGTCGATCATATGTCAGGCCAGTACAAAATATAGTGCTACACATTTTTTTTCTTTTTGCTTGCGGAAGATATTGATTGGCAAATGGTAGTACATATAAGCTCAAATCTATTTTAAATCAATAGTCATAAAGGGAAAAATTATGTCACCTAAAAAAACTCATTTTATTTTATTAGTTATGGATATTTTTATCTTTATTGAATGTTATGAAAAATGAGTTGATAACTCTCTGGTAGTTAATGATGAAATTACAAGTACATAGTTAATCAAATATATTTGGAGATTGAAGCAGGCCATCCGGTCATAAATTATTATTTCAGAAGAAGTAAAATGATTATTTTCATTATAATGTTAGAACATGATTTTGTGACATCCCTGCTTCTCATATCTACCTACATTATTTTTTTTTCCACAAATGTTATAAGTTCTTCGCCTCTCTCTCTCTCTCTCATACACATATGACACGTACATTTCTTTTAGATATACTTAAGTATTTGTCCTTCAATCTAGCCAATTATAACTTAAAAATCTTGCCAAACACCATTTATCTTGTATAATTAAAATCATAAATGATTAAATTTTTTTTTCTGCAAAGTTGTTGTAGACTTTGATTCCAATTATAGAGGCCTCAAATAGGGATCTCAAGAAGACCACTTTAATTCAGGGAGTTATCTTGTTCTGACTTATTCTTTAGTTGAATATATATATATATATATATATATATATATA
>LTAE01001683.1:0-22374 GCA_001647135.1 Pontederia paniculata | reverse complement strand
TCTTCTTCTTCTTCTTCTTCTTCTTCTTCTTCTTCTTCTTCTTTTAAATCAAATATTGATTGATAAAAACTAAAGTTGATGGTGCATACTTTTTCAACACATAGAAAATAAGAAAAATACAAGAAACCTCACTAAAATTACGTGTCACCGAGCCACATATTTAGCAACGCCAATTGCATGTATGCAGCTTTGTTTACTACAACTTGGGGCTGATACCATCCAAATATAACCACTTGGTCCATCATTTTGATTGCTATGAGTCACCAACTGCGTCTAGTCACCCTCTTCAACATGCACGGGGAAGCAAAACAAAATACCACATTTGCATAAAGATCTCTTGCAACTATATATATAAAAAAGTTAAATGGCCCACTATAATTAAGATGCTAATTTATTGCTTGTATAGTTAGAATTACGTACGTGGGTGGGTTCAAGCTGAGTTCACAAGCTTGTCATTTCTCATGTTTGGTGCACATTTGTGCCATTTGGATCAAGAATAAGGTGTGCATGTAGGACTTATATTTATGATGGTCTTCTCTCCTTCCATTTAACAAGGAAAAACCAAGCAAACCGGCAGATGATGCATCATGTCACTGGAGAACTAGGCCGGCAGTCAACTAGTGAGCCTATAAATTATGCTTTAATTGGATATATATCTCGGAGATTCACACATATACACATCAACTTATTTCTTATGTATATCTTATATATATATATATATATATATATATATATATATATATTATACACAATGAGTTGACTCGACTATTTTGCATTGCAAGCGAGTCTTTGCGTATAGATATGTTAAATAGTATTATACAGTGAGTTAATTAGACCTGTTCAAGGAAGTCGGCTCTTGGTGTTATGGCACATATATGTACTAATTAAATAAATATCTTATTTTATTTTATTTTGTGACATCGTCGTCGTCTTCATCATTATATGTTGATCTCCTAAGAAAACATTGGATATATGTATGTTAGAAGAAGCATTATATTGTGAATACATAATAAACATATTACTTGAGATTCTAAGAATCCATTTTTTTATTTTGTTTCGTTAAAAACTGATAGATGGTTCACTTGACTTTATATATGACAAAATTATAACAATTTACGCCGAAAGTTTCATGGATATTAATATACTCTTTGAATCATGCATGACAAGGCAACAAGATAACCTGTGTTTGTTTCCCTGCAAGTGGCCAAGCACGAAATCGTCAAAGCCTCCATTTTTGCTCTTGTTTTTATCTGATTAATTGTGCACGATATCTAGCCAGAAATACATATGTTTGTGGTGCTATGTCAAAAGAATGAGCACTGTGCAAGTTTATTGTACTTTGGTTTGGACAAATTAAAACATCAAATGCATAACTTCTCCCTTATTATTCCACTGTTCAAGGGAAAAGAAAACAAAATGTTCTCCCTTACAAGCTGTTGTGTCATTTTCATAAATGTGCAAACTTATGTAAAACATGCCACATATTATTTACTACATTGATTTGATGTAACTTTTTTTTAATTATAAACTCATGGTGTAGTATAAAAAAAGATAAATAGTAAAATGATTAGTATCGTAAAAATCGAACTCAAGATCTCTTAATTCACGAGTCAAAATATGCGCCAACTTATGGTTCCTTTTGTATATCAAAAGCCACAGAATTCTCTCATTCGTATATCACATCATTGATGTTGTGCAGAATGAAAAAAAAAGTTTGTCCAAAAGGCCAATTTTAGATATTGATAGATCAATTTACCTCGACAAAGAAGCTCCAATCAAATGTAGACATGGAATATGGGTATCCAAGCTGAAACCCAATTATTTGCAACTGTGGTCCAATAACAGAAGTTAAAAAAAATGGATCCATGTTACATGCATATTGGCAAAGGATGCCCAGATCAGTAGTAGGCCACAAGGTTGCTATGACCCTCCTTTAATAAATGACTTTTGGATTGCTCGATTGCAACTTTTGGCTATCATTCAACAAACTTTGGCTGATAAGAACAATTCCCCAGAATTGGGTGGGGGACCTCTGATTACCTGTGAACTCCAGAATCAAAAGCTAAGCTTGCAGAGCAGTGTCTGCTATCCATCTTATGAACACCATCAACTTAATTTTTCTGCTGCTGTTCTCCATAAGCAATGGCCATGTTTTTTCTTTCTTTTTTCTTTGGATCTTAATGTGACACCAAAGAAACACTAGTGGATTAGAAATCTCAGCAATCATTGTCGATGCAGAGGACGTGCGGACAAACTCTAGAACAAGTGACAGGAATTATTATATAATCTGAGTTCTACCTACATTTCACTAATTGGGCAGATTTGAAGCTTTCTTATACTCACCAGCAGTGTACACTTTAAAAGTTAGTACCAAATTGAACTTTTACGAGTTTTTTTCCGATTACAAAGAGAGGCCACAACCTAGTAACAAATAAATCACATTCTACTGGGGATTAACTCAAATATAGACTCCAGTATAACAGCTGATGTAATTATTTTTTCACACTGAAGTTAATTATTCCATGCAAACTAAGGCTAAAGGCAATCAGTCTTTCTTCTCAGAAGATGCTCTCTCCTTTTCTTTCTTATAAAACAGGCTTCCATCGTATACGTCTCGTATTGTATCTTTATTAAGCAACCCATCTTTGTCTTTGAAAAGAATGTACAAGGCCTTCCACTCTGTCCAGGCAGCCAACCTGCAAGAGCTCCCATTACAAACCAGAGCAGATTGCTAACATCGTTAACTAAATTAGACTACTACTGAACAGATATATATATATATATATATATATCGAATTACATACCATCCTTTTTGGTCTTTAGGTTCCCGACTGGCGCGAAGCATCTCCATCAACTCGTCAGAAGTGAGAGCATTAGGATGTGTTTTAGCATGCTTGTTGAAAATCTCCTCGAACTTGGATGGTACAAACCTGGATGCAGGCAACGTGCGGTGATTATGTATCTAAGATTATTGTCCGGACTCGCTTCCTTGATCATATATAATGGACTAGTATTGAATGAATGCTAAACATGTCTTGGCCAAAAGATAAAGAGATTAAAATCAGAGGTCAATAAGTAATGAAACATGATCAATGCCATCGATGTTGTTTTGTTTTCTGTTTTTTTTTTCCCATCATGGAGATTAAGTAATAATGTAAATGGGATCTCTGATCTTCGAATTCATATTAGAATAGATAATTGCTACCTCCTGTTACTTGTGACATGCATCTTTTTCTTCAAGAGAAATGAGTGAATCCTTTTTGCCCACAAATCCAGACTTATTACCACAGATGAATGTATATTGAGTGGTTTGAAAGCTATTTCAAGATCACACAGAAAAATAACTAACAATTCATGTACTTATATAAATATTTAGCTAGTACTTGCAAGTTAACAAAAGCCCTAATTCAGTTTTCTACCTGTTGGGATTTAGACAACCATCGCATGCATATGAAAATAAACAAATTTAAGCATATCACAATTTATCAGAGAAGACACATAAACAAGTATCCAACAAACCTTATGTTGCATTTTATTGCCAGCTAGTTAATTAATTTGCATGATATAGGACTTTTGGTAACAGTACAAGATGTGGCATATATTAAGATGATACCTTCCCTCGCTGTCATAGACGCCTGTATCACTTCCATGCTTCCCTTTTTTAATGTTCTTTATGTAAATAGGCAAAAGAGGCGACGGAAATTTTCCCTTCATAAGAGTGATCAGTTGACAAAAAACATCAATAGACATAATGGACTTAACAATTTAACTAGCATTCTAAGTTTCTAATCAGGATAAAATCCACTTGTGGCATAACTGTTTATTGAAGCATGTATATAAGTTGCAGAATGTGATCTAATATTTGTACCTTGTCAGCATACCTATGCAATAACCCAAAAAGGATTGCATACTCGGAGTTTCTGTTTATATTATAGGATCAACTAGGTTGTCAACAAAAGATGATAAATAATCAAAATTTCAGGAAGAAAAGGAACTAACTCTGATTGGTTTAACTTAACTGGAACTTTAACACCTTGCTTACAGTATATCCTAAGTATCAATAAATTAATTAGTGACCTTTGACAATTCTTTCTTGTGCAAAAGGAATGTTCCTTGAACTACACATGAAGAATTAATCATAGTATGGAACAACATAAGAATTCCACTAAAAGTCATTTCCCATTACTCTATCAATCTACTTTTCTTACCTGGTAGGATTAGTTATCATCCATATAAATTTGGACTAATATACGAACACCAATATTTAACGTGGCTCGGCGAAACTTAGTTTATGTCCATGGGGAGCAAGATGTTCACTATAAAATTTAAGATAAAAATATGTCATGTATATAAAAATAATAAAATTAAGTATAATTGAAGACATCTTTTTTATTCTCGTGTCACACTGTGTCATGCCAAGGCCGGTAAATGCTATGTGTATCCGTGCGGCAAACAAACACTGACTCGACGCGGAGGCTAGCACGGACAACTGTTCGTGCCCAAGCCGGCACAAACCCGAATTTAGAGATGGAAATTCGTGTGTGCCCGTGTCGTGCTCGTGCTAGTCAACTCGTGTTTGATCGTGTTCTTGTTCGTGCTCGTGCCGTTCTCAAAAAAATTGTGTCGTACCGTGCTAAAATTGACATGCGGATGGCCCGGCCCGGCCCACGCGAATTCGATCGTGTCGACCGTGCCGTGTTAGATCGGGTCGGGCTGAGTTACTATTATTTTATTTTATTTTTTGAAATTGTAATTAGGTTTTAAAAAAGTTTCAATTCTATATACAATAAAGTTTATACTTTATGTCATATAATGTAATATTTAATCTAATCGTATTATAGATAGCTAAATTAATAACTAAATAACAACATATAATATTATTATATTAATAAATTATATATCTATAATATAAATTATAGAAGAAGATGCATTAAAATATTTATTATATGGGCTACCCCTAAATATATGTTGGAGGTGGGATTTGAACCCGGGTTAAAAATATAGGTGAGTATCTTCTCTACCAAAATTTCTTTTGAATAGTACGTGTCTATAATAAAAATATAGATATTTATATATTATCGTGTATGATCGTGTTGGGCCGGGCGGGCTCGTGTTCATCGGGCCCGTGCCGTGCCTGGCCAAAAACTCCGAAGGGGCGGCCCGGCCCAGCCCGAGCACGGCCCTAGGGGACGTGCCGGGCCGGGCCCGAGTTCGGACCGAGCCAGCACGCCAAAATGGCGTGCCGACACCGGGCCGGGCCAGCATGCCAAAATGGCGTGCCGGCACCGGGCCGGGCCGGCTGGCCCGGTCCGGTGTCCATCTCTACCCGAATTCCATCTCTAATTTATGTTGAAGCCAAATACGGTTGATATTGACCCTTGTAAAAAGTAATCATGAGACAGAAAATTGTTTGCAAGGCGATGAATATCATAGCATGATCTGGCATATTCTTAAAGTCAAGCCTAAGAAGAAAGGAAAAGGATAGTCAAGCCTCCAAGAAAAGGATCAATTTAATTGGGCCATTTTGATTTAAGTAAGCCGGGTCCATGTCGCCTATTTGGGCCAACTTTATTCAATTATTAGGCGCTCGATTTGATTCACTCCATCTTTTTATTTCTGAGACAACATAGCATTTTAGCTAATATATATGGCTAACTATACCTTTTCAAGAAAAGGAAAAAAACTTAGAATTATTAATAATTTTAATTTTTATTATTAATTCTGAGCCAAAATAATTTTTATTATTAATTCTATTTTTTTATTATAAAAAAAGTATTAACTTCTCTAAACAACCACCAATTATTAATTCGGACACCTGGCCGCATATATTCGTGAGAGATGACACGCTGCTTTGAGGCGTGGCCACCACAGAGTGGAAAAGTGGGGCATATTATCAGGAGTTTAGAAACGAAAAAGTTAACCAGATTCTTCTTCGTGTCAACATTTTTTTTTATATATCACTAATTCTTTTATTGGATTGATGAGAACGCTTAACATCGATCCAAATCGCAAAGTAAACAGTAAAAAGTTTGATAAGAATAGTAAAACAGATCACGGAGAAGGAAGAAAATAACTTACAATGCGTGTTTTGGGTCCGAGGAAGCCATTGATGAACACAGCGCTCATCAGTGAAAATTGCACGCTTGCCCCAATTGCACGAAATCCTTATCAACCAAACCACCCATATCATCATTAGTTCATAGCAGAGAGAGAGAGAGAGAGAGAGAGAGAGAGAGAGAGAGAGAGACCTTGGTAGGTTTCAGAAGGATAAATGACGCCATCCTTGTTCCTGTCGAAGAAGGCTACGTGCTTCTGTAATGGAGTAAACTCGCCATCGTTCATCTCCTTCTGCATCCGATTGGCTGCCCGTAGGACGAAGAAGGGAAAGGAAAACAAATGGANGATATATATATATATATATATATATATATATATATATATATACTAATATTAAGGGAGAGAGAAAGAAGAGGGTTCTTTACCGAAACTCGAAGCATATATAAATGCTTCAGAATCTTGAGATCAATATTTCTTTTTTTTTGGGAGGGCAAAGGATCAATACTTGTTTGCACCTCTGTATTAAAAAAATTATAAAATTAAAATATTGAGAGTTGAGCAAGGCTCAAGGTTTGATGTACTTTAAGAAAATGCTGCAGTGCCAGTCCATTTAACAAATGTTCTTATAAAACCGATCCAAGATCCAATCAATTTTATTGGACGAATCATTTTTTTATATTCTTTAAACATGAATATGTTTAATTGTTTTCTTATGTCAAATTTAGTCATGTTTGAATTATTATTTCTTTTTAAAAATTGGATAGATTTATTATAATTTTCTTTTTATTTTTTCTCAAGAAAAAATTATCATTGATTAAGGAAAGTTAAAATTATAAACTTTTATGAACGTGCTACGCATTAGATCGTGCGGATACAGACACAAATCATGTTATGTTGGATAGAACTAAAACATCCCTCAAACTCTTGGATCATCCGAGTGGATCATGTCAAGATGGATAAATTGAATAGTCAATTTTTTTAAATACAAACAAATATTTTACAACTTTTTTTTATTTTTATTTTTTTCACTTATCGGAATGCATTTTATTTTTTCTTGCTAACATCCGGTAAAATTACTGGGTAAAAATATCAAAATATTATTTTCCATTTTTTTAAATTTTTAGCATTCAAACATAAATTCTACCACGTGAACGGACACCAATTTTGACAAATAGATACCTCCATATGATAAGTACTCAAGACATAATTTTTGTAAACATAACCTTATGGATTTATGTAGAATCATTTTCTTTTTCAAAAAATAAAAAAAATAAAAGAGATAAAAATAAAAAATAATCGCTCATCTTGCTCATCGTGTTCGTGTGGTCTTGGGCTAATAGACGATTTCCTGAACCTATATTATTTTGGCTCGGCTCATTGGCTGAATATTTGAACCTTATCTATCTCGAACTTGCATCGGCGAGCTCGTTGCCTTGCGAGTTCGTAAAGAGTAGGTGAACACGATCTCTCGATGATCTCGTGAGCTCGACGTACACAATCTTGAACCAGTATTTTGATTGATATGTATATTTTTTTTGGCTCTATAAATAATTTCGACTAATTTATGTCGCTTCGAATCACAATAAAATAAATATATTTTTTAATAAAAAATTAATAAATTCAAAATGAGTTTTTCACCACTCCATCCCTATCATTTCTTTAACCTGAATGATTGTTATCCATAATGTAAGTACAGCAAACATCTTATTAATGAACAGATCTAGACACTTGTTACACATGTTCACAAATGACATTGATAAAATATATTCACTTTTGCTTTATTCAGAGATACAAATCCTTATTTTATAACAAGGATGTAATTTAGTTCCACGACCTGAATTTATTCCATATATGTAGCCTTAATTAGGCTATAAAAACAATCAATTTTTCTTTGCAGAAGATGCCCTCTCCTTTTCTTTGTTATAAAACAGGCTTCCGTCGTATACGCCTCGTATCGTATCCTTATCAAGCAACCCATCTTTGTTTTTAAAGAGAGCGTACAAGAGCTTCCACTCTGCAAATGCACCAACCCTGCAACAACTCTCATCACAATCAGATCAAGCATACAGACATAGTAGAACAAGGTTGCTAACATCGGACATAGATTTAATTCTGAATTTGTTCTATCATCTCTACTCTAAGATCTACAAAATGAACATTGTGAAACAGGCCGGCTTCAGTTAGATCACAGTTTCAAGGATTCATACCATCCTGGGTAGTCTTTCTTATCGCGATTAGCGCGAAGCATCTCCTTAAGCTCATCATAAGTGAGAGCATTTTGATGTGTTTTAGCATTCTTGCGGAAGAACTCCTCGAACTTGGATGGAACAAACCTGAATGCAGATATCATGCAGTAAATTATATATCTGATATAACATATGCAGTACTTGTTTTTTTCATCATATGTATATATGACCATTCATAGAGAATTATATTGAATCAATGCTAAATTAGCATGTATGAATTTAGCCTAAGTCATATCAATGTACTAATCAAGTGACATGATCATTTTATTGCTTTGTAAACATACATAGACATTTGGAAAAAAAGAACTATGCAACTAGTGAGACTTGTAAATGGCATGAAGATGATACCTTCCTTCACTATCATAGATATCTGTGTCACTTCCATGCTTCCCTTTCTTAATGTTCTTTATGTAAATAGGAAAAAATGGCGACGGTAGTTTTCCCTTCATAAGAGCACTGATCAGTTAACAAATAGTAGTAGATAACAAAACTACGATTAATGATGTTGAAAGTTTGAATATATGAATCTCCAATCAAAATATAATGGCGAGCATATATCGATCAATGATTATTTATAATTAATTTTTTATATGAGAAAATGAAATATGTAACAAAGTAATGACACTTTCTGTATAAATAAAGAAAAATAAATATGTAGTGCATTTGTACAAAAAATAATGACACTTCTATACAAATAAATAATGTTCAATTTTTTTTATACACGACACTTTTTAGTGTGCTACACGCACTACAGTGTCCCCTCTTTATATCATATCAAATGTTGGGTTATAATTAAAGTGTATCCGCGCATTTTTAATTAAGTTCCATATTTTCTGTAAAAATATTACTTGAAATTTCTAAAATGGCATCAAGAAATCTATTAGTAATAAGTATAGCCTCTGGAAACAAAAAATAAAAAAAGGAAAAAAGAAAACTGAATCATTAGTCAAAATTGGTGTTAATATAACAAAATCCTCGCGTAAATCTATATTAATAAAATAACCTACCTACATATATATTTTCTGCAAGCCACATGATCCTAATAAAAAATCATAGGAACTTAAACTTAACATAATTATGTTGCCGAAGGTGTAGTAAATAATTTGATGTTTTCTTTTCCCATAAAGTCTATTCTTTGATTCTGATGCTGCAACTTTACAAGTCAAGTTTACGAGGTTTTATTAAAAAAAAGGGCATTTATATATTGAAAGCACTGTCAAGAGACTATTACGTAGAAAAGACTCTACAGGGAAAAAGTTTTAGGAGGACAAAAACCTTTATTATAATAGTAATAAAATTTAAAAAAATGTGTAATATATATAATATTATCTAGTTTAATAATATCTAATTTATTTTTTATCGATAAAGAAAATCTAATTTAATTTAGGGATGCCAATTATTTCTTAACAGTAAACTTAATTATATGCATTATATAAGTATGTTAACGTACAGTTTTTGTTTGCAATCCGAGCGAGCCATTGATGAAGATAGCGCCACCGACAGCCACCAGCACTCCTGTCCCAATGGCTCGAAGTCCTGATTTGCAAACCAACCATATGAATGATCATTCATCCCATTCAAAGCAAAAAAAAAAAAAAAAATGAAAAAAAAAAAAAAAAAACAGTAGCATATGGAGAGAGAGAGAGAGAGAGAGAGAGAGAGAGAGAGAGAGAGAGAGAGAGAGAGAGAGAGACCTCGGTAGGTTTCAGAAGGATAGATGAGGCCGTCATTGTTCCTGTCAAAGAACGCTACGTGCTTCTGCAAGGGAGTAAGCTCGTCACCGTTCATGATCTCCTTCTGAGACGATTCATTACCTGCGTTTACGTACACGAAGAAAGCAATTACAAAGAAAAAACATGAAAAAAGAGGCATGCAATTGAGTAAGTAACTAATTTATGTATATTTAATTACGACTGCAAAAGAAAGAAATTGATGTGAAGATGATTCTTATCGTACCACTAGATGTCATCTTCTTAGGATGCGTTCGAGAGAGAGATATATGAAGGAATTAAAGGAAAGAGAGAGAGAGAGAGAGAGAGAGAGAGATATGAAGGAATTAAAGGTGCATGAACAAATGTATCTACTGAGTTTATATAATGCGACTGATTTGTTTGGTTGCCGAATTGCCGTCCTTCCATGTTGAGTGTAAGGAAGTAAATCCAATAAATGTAGATATATAAACAGGTGGACCTTGTTTGATGCGGGCTCGCAAACCGTTTCCTTTAAGGAAAGAGGACACGGCACTTTTGCACAAGGCAGCTTTTCCGACATATGTTTATTCTTCTAGTAAGAATTATTAGTGGATTATTGTTTCGGAGTTCGAATAAAGATCAGAAAAATTTATGATCTAAAAATCAAATTTAATGTTACTAACTTTGGTTCCTTGAGACACAACATTAAATTTAATTTTTTCTTTTAATATCATCTCAATATACTAGAAGTGATGATTAAGTGCATTAATCACAAATCTATTAATTGGATATTCACTTTGAATCGCACATCTGAGTATCTGACTATAATGAATGATGTTTATAATATAAATATTTTGTGTATATAAAAAAATTCAAATTAGAGATATTTTTAGATGAAAAAGAGCTATTTATCATTCTATATTAACTCCGATTGGTCCAACATCACATTTGATTTTTAGTTGTTCTTTCATTATGTCAACACTTAAAATCATAGTGTTCATTAATTGGCCGGTGGATGTTGGCGTATGCTTTACTTGCTTTGCATGTATGTTTAAGTTAAATCCATTTGTATTTAACTTCAATTAATTAATTAATGGTTCGAGTTTGGATCAAATAAATGTCGATGGACAAAGTGCTCTAAAAACAAGTAGAATTTTAACTTTCACTCTCTTTAACCACACACCCATAAAAGGAAAAAAATATAACTTTCGAAATTACACGAAAGATGTGACGACAACCCAACGCCATTCAATTATTGATATTGCGGGTAACATGGCTCTCCGTGAGGGGCACCTCTCTCCACTATTAATTTCTTAAGTTGCCATAGTGAGCTGCCAAGCAGGCCAATCGCCACACGCCTCTCCCTTCAATTAAACAACAACTTCTATACCTAAATTTCTCTTTCATTATTCAGCACATAATACATAACTGGTGGGACATTAAGTTTTGTTTGTATGGATATATGTAATCACCTAAAATTATAAATAACTAATCATGTTAGTTGTTTATAGGGGATTACACATCAATTTTAAAAAGCTAATGAACTTATTTATTTCTAGAATTTTCATCTCTTTCCAAATTTGATTATGAAGACTTCTTTTCTTTGTAGGCTCATCTCTATCTACCAGTTAAACCAGCTAGTCACACTAGTCTTAATAAAAACATAGTCTAAAAAATATATACATGAAAATATAAACACAAAACTAATTAAAAAAATTATTCTGTAAGATGCAAATTGAGGTATTTCTTGTTTGTTATATTTTCCTAATACTTCCTTCTAATTCTCTCATAATGATATATATGATAATTGTATGTATTAATTTTTAAACATTTTAAATAGGTGAGTACTATGAGACGTAGCATTTTTCTTTTGGACATATTTGGCAAGTGAAATATGATCAGATTTCATTCGATTCTTCCAAACAATATGACGTTTGACATAATCGAGATCAAAATCTGAGTTCAAAATTTGAGATCACCTGACCTCAAGTTAGATGTCTAGCTCCTCTTGGCAACGTTTGGAAAATGAAATCGTGGGGTTCTTTCGATTTTAATTAATAATTTAATTTAATAGATTAGTTCTAATTGTATTTGGATGAACTAATGATTATAAATAGGTTCTAAGAATTTGGATAAAAAATGAGAACCTAAACTATAAAATATAGTTTTAATAAAGATAAAATTTGTTGAATTTAAAAATTATAATAAGTAATAATATAAAATTAAACTTACGAATTAATATTTTCATAATTTTTTTTGTAAAAAGATCAATTAAAGTCATTAAAAATAATTAATATAAAATTAATCTCAAAACTAATATTTTAATGATAGTATTTTCATTAACAAATATTATTTTAGATAATTAATAATTATATAATAAATAATGTGATATTATAAATTAAATATAAGATAATAAATTAATTCTTACAAAATAAATTTAAATAATATAAAATTACTCATGAATAATATAATTAAATGATTTATGACACATAATTTTAATCTCATATTTAAATTAATAAAAAATATCATAAAAATAATTAAAAATACTAGTTAAAAATATAATGAGATAATTAATAATTTTATAATTATATTATTAAGTTAGTACAAAATTAAAACTTATTATTTAAGATTAAAAGTTGAATAAAAAAAGAAAAAAATGACATATAAATAAAAAAAATGTAACAACAATATTTAATGATAGTGTTGTAGTAAGAACCGGATCTCGAATCATGTGATGCGGGTTTTCATGCTTGGATTCTTTATTTGGTTCTTCAAAACTTATGTCGTTTGAAAAATCGGACGAAACTCAAGTGGAATCGGAGCGTTCCACATCCAAACACACCGCTTACAATCATAGATGGAGATCTTGTTGATGTTGCAACTTTTTTAATACTGATGTTTTTTTTTCTTTTCTTGACTTTTAATGATAAATAATAAATCTTTTAACTGTTATATTTTTTTAAGTAATATTTTTTTGCTTATTTTAATGATAATATTTTATTAATTTACATATGAGATTAAATAAATTCCATAAATTATTTTATTACATTATTCATGAGAATAGTTTTTTTATTTAAAAATTTTAAGAAACTATTTTATTGCCTTATATTTAAATTATAATATAAATTATTTATTACTGGACCTTTTTTATTTTTTACATGTTTTATATGAAATTAGTATTATTAAATTATTAATTCATGAGAATATTTTTTTTTATTTTTTTATTTTAAACAGTTTTAATCAGTATGTTTTAATATTTTTTTATGAAAATATTAATTCGTGAGATTAATTTTATATTGATTGTTATTATTAATTTAATCAAACTTTTTTAAACAATAATTTTATGAAAATATTTGTTTGTGAGATTAGTTTTATATTACTTACTATAATTTCTAAAATAAATTAAGTTTAATTTTTGTTAGACATATATTTTATTTTTCACTTTTTATTCAAACATCCATTAAAATCTATCTATAATTATGATATTTTTATTCATTCAAATATCATTAAAATTAATTTATTAAATTAAATATTCATTATAATTCTTGAGAATCTCAACTTCTATTTTTTGAAATGAGACACAAGGACGGGACAACAACAGAAATTATGTGGAGTCAAGATGTTATGAACTATACAGAGAATAAAAATGTGTAACACAACATCGGAGCTATGCACGATTTTATGCTGAAAAGGACCTTTTAGCATTTTAACCGGTTTCTTCTTTACTAAAATTACGCATAAGTTTGTTGACCAACTTCCACTTGTAAAATAGTAATACAAGCAATAATGAACACGGTCTCAATTTTAAATTTTTACATGACGAAGTTAATTTTAACAATTGACTCTAAATTAAAATACAAATTTAAACATAAAAAATGGGTCATACTCTCTAACCCTAAAAAACAAAGTTAGTTATATATAATGTGTGTTCATTTGATTTAGCTGGTAAAAAAAGTATTTAATAAGTTTTCAAGATGGATATACTTCCATCCAAATCTCTTATCTAATCCGAGTGCGGTCTTGGAGTTCAAGACACCGTCTAAAAAAATAATTCTTTGATTTTTCAATAAAATAAACCTTGTGATATGTTGCTAGTGTTTAAATTTATTTTAAGCATTCTAAGTGATGAAATTTATTTTAAAAAATAAATATTTATGTGTTTGAATAAAAGTGTTGATAATAACAATAAGTAGTTATAACATTTGTTAAAAAGATAGTGACAATAATACTTGTGAAGTTAAATTCAAGCTAAATACATTATAAACATTTAAATAAAAACTTAATAATAAAATTTAATATTATATTTATAATTTATAATTTTATTTAAAGACTAATTTTAAAAATTAATTTTATATTTAAAATAAAAAAGAGACAAAATAAACTAAAATAGAAATGATAAAAGAAGAAATATTATATGAAGATACATTTAAAATAATAAGGGAAAATAGTAACATAACTAGTTCTTCTTGTTTTTTTTTCAATTTATTGTACTAATAACTTATAAGTCTAAAATTTTATTTACCAAAGATATATTTTTTCAAAATTTGCTTATAAGTAATTTTGACTTGCTTACAAGCTAAATTAAACGTCGAACTTTATTCTGCATGCAAATTTAATTCCCTTAATCCCTTCTTTTGATCTTTCCTTTTTTATTATCATATTATATGTTTTTTAAGTTATTATCATTTGTCATTATAATTTGGATTCTTGAAAACATCCAATTTTATTTTGTTTCCTTAGTCATACTCTCTTTATTTTTAAAAACTATCATTTTATACCCTAATTCAAATTATTCCTATTAATACTAAATTTTTAGAACAAAATAATTTTACAAGATTTGATAAAAATATATTATATATGAAGTATTTTAAAATGTACTGCCCATCATTATTTGAAGGGGCCAAACCTCTAATATTTGCAAGGAGTTGCTTGTCTATTGAGAGATGCTTTTGAAATTGTGATGCTACATATCGATCTGTCTGCATACTTTTACACAAGAAAAGGAAAAAAAAAGGAAGAAGATTACGTCTCCTTATAATTCGGCAGCTGAGAGACTGTGCAACTGCATACACGGGTTCATGTCTACGATGATAAATAAATAACACGAGAGGATGAATACGTGATACCCAAATCCATACTTTGGATGAGTAATTAAAATACATAATTCGGCCCAAGCAAAAAATGCTTCCTTTCACCATCACTTGGGGGCCTTCCAACGATTTGATTATTTCGCTTTTTGTCGGAGCGTCTAAGAGTAAGAATAATTTTATTATTCCAACTTTTACAATCAAACACCAAAAGAACAATCATATTCTATCACGCTACAAAACCACCTTAGAGTTGACGAAATCACTTATTTGTATTCTTTATACAAAATAAAATATTTTTGTTAATGACAAAAAAATTACCACCAATTTCTTTTTAACTTACTTTATTAAATTATTTTATATTCATAATTATAATTACTTAAGCTTTTAGCATTTTACAAATTTTACACAAAAGTGAGACACTATAGATGAATAATAAACATATATATAAACACTAATATTTAATATTTAATTAATTATTAGGTAATAATATATTATTAAAAATAGAATGACGATAAATATTAATTAGTCTTCGCAAGTATTAGTTAATTGCTACGTATAATTATTCAGTAGTGAATATTTTATTATAAATACAAAAAAGACTAATTATATGTTAACTTATATAATTAGAATTAGTACTAATTATTTGTTTAATTCAATAATCAGAATTATATTAATGAATTATAATTAATCCTTTCTATAAATCCCTATTATATTTAATAAAACTATATAATAAAATATTATTTTTTCCCTTATTTCAATCAAACACTATTAATTTTTTGTACCACCAATTTTTTTAACTTGCTTTATTAAATCATTTTATCTTCATTATTATATGATTAATTACAATTAATTAAGCTTTTAGCATCTTATAAATTTTGCAGAGAAGTGTGACATTATACAGAATAATAAATAAATATAATTTCATACATATTAATAATTAAGTATTTAATTAATTATTATGTATTAAAAATAGAATGATGATAAATATGAACTAGTGTTTGCAAGTATCAGTTAATTACTATAACACTATAATTATTTAATAGTTAATATATTATTATAAATAAACCAAAGGTTAATATATGTTAATTTGTATAATTAGAATTAGTACGAACACATGATAATAGTTTTTATCATTATTTTATTCGTTAACTAGAATTTATAATTATAATTAATACTTTCCAAAAAGTACTATTTTTTAATAAACTTATACAATATAATATTAAATTTAATTTTTATTTCAATCAAACACTATCTAATTTTAATTATTATAATATAAATTAATTCCTAAAACATTATCACAAATATATTTTACCTCTACTCATTTCACGAGAAAAAAAAGAAATATTCTCCTTGATTCTCGTCAATCTTATTCTTACTCCAAACATGACCTCTGTTCCACCAAACAAGATCCGAATCCTCAGGGGCAAACTTGATATTGACAAGAAAAATAATTCATGAAAAGTGGCGAAATAAAGAGATGAATTATTCTAGTAAAATGGTGGAGTACCTTATGTAATCTTGGTTATTTGTTATTTGGTCTTATAGAACCTTAATCTTCCTTTCAACCAAATACCATCTCAACAGAAATGAAGCAGAACTACGTAGATGAATAAGAAATGACTATTTTATCCCTCTTAAGTTATAATTCAATTAGTAGAGTAAATAAACCTATTTAAAATGCTATTCTATTAACTCCCTAATCTTTCAAAGCTGATTAGCAGGGAATCCAAGTACTGCAAGCACATTTACAGAAGGAACAATCAATTAGCATCATATCAGAAAGGGAACAAATCTCTCTAGGCGAGAAATGGGCAAACATCCAGACTCTTCCTATCTCAACCCTCCCCCTCTCAACACTTCCCTACATGTCTTTCCCTCTCCTTCCTCCTCATCTATGCAATCTGGCCGTATTCTCCCCTCATCCTTCTCACTCTCCTCTAAGGAAGCTGGTGAGGGATCAAAACGCCAGAACTCTCTTCCTCCCTTACTCTCAAATCCCCCTATTTCGCTTCGGACTTCATGGTCAGAAGTCGCTCGACCAAGCTAATCTCGGTCCATCACATCTCAGTGGAACGACTTAGCAAAATCCAGGAACAAACCACAGAGGAGGTGGTCATCCCCCTGGAAGAGGTGTCCAAGCGCTCGGAGGAGCTTCAAAAATGTCTAATGGGAAGGTTCTTCTGGACCACTCTAATGATCGAGTAGCTAAGGAAGGAATTGCCGATGATTTGGAACCTGCAAGCAACTCTCCATATCACGGAACTGAGTAAATTCTATTATATCTTTCATTTTGATTATGATAGTGATCTCCTTCACGTTCTTACAGGAGGTCCCTGGAAACTGGAGGTACTCTGTTAAGTGTCACTAAGCCGCGGCCTTACTTCCGTCCTCTTGAAGAGCAGCTTTCGTCCACGCCAGTCTGGATCCAAATCTCGAGTCTTGCATTTGAGCTTGCAAATGAGGAATCGGTTCTTAGAATTTCCAAATGCTTTGGGATGCCTCTGAAGGTGGATGATCACACCTTGAAGGGTGAAAGGCTGCACTTCGCCCGGGTCTGCGTCGACATGGATCTTTCAAAACCAGTGAAGCAAGGTGTTTGGATTTGCACGCCGGATGGCCACCGTTTCTTTCAGCGGGTAACATATAACAACCTTCCCCTTCTCTGTTTCGGGTGTGGATGCACATGGCTTATGGTAGCGTCTTTTCCGAAAACATCAGCAGGTACACAGGAAGGGGATCCGGCCAAACAACAACCTTTGTTGTATGGTTCTTGGATCTGATCATTTCCTCCCCGGTGTCGGTGACCTGTTGAACAAGGCCCTTCCCGCCGAATGAGACCAGAACCGGGTTCAGCGTTCCCTTAGAGGCACAATGGGTCTGCCCTAGCATCAATGGCTCAGAGCTGTCCAGAGGCAAATCATCGATCTCCAGCCGTTGATGTTCCTTTGGTGGAGGCAGCAGAAAGAACGGTGGAGATTAAGGAGCCATTGGATCCTAAGAATCTGACCCGTTCAATTAACCTTAATCATCCGCTAACTGTTGACCTAAGTGTGCAGGATGCGGGGCCATAGACATGTGACGAGGCAGCTAGTTGTTACCCTATTGAGGGTTACTCAACACTCGAGACACATCACGTGAGAGATGTTGTCAGGGCTCCAGGGATCGTCCCACGTGGCTCTCCTCACGTGACTAGCACTCATCCTACGGCGTTGGCTCCTCCTATACTTGATTCTGACTCTTTTCCTCCCCTTAGAGCATCCCCAAAAACCCATATCAGAAATCCCTCTTTGGCGGTGTCCCCTCTGAAAGTTGCCATGGATAGCTCTAAACATGAAAGGATGGTCACTCAGGTCCTAGAAAGCTTCCAGTCTGCTAAGTCTACTGATCGGTCAGCCTCGTCAAAAGAGGAGGAGCTGGAGGAGATTGATGCAGATCTCATCCTCGAGCCAAGGTCGGAAGTTCGTCGTACACGCAAAGCAGCAGAGCGTTTCTCACCTCCCCTGCCCTCACTTACCACAAGAAGGAAAAATGGCAAGAGAAAGAAAGGTAAGACTCCTTTATATAAAAGTCTTTTTTTATCAGCCTTCTTCTTCTGTGCAGGAGAGTGCTGTGGAGGCAGCCACTGCAACTGTTTCTTCTTGATTAGCTAATGTTAAAGGTCCTGGTATGGAATTGTAGAGGCGCTATTAGAAGCAAGATAAGGGGCCGGCTTCATAATCTTATTTTTGTGCATGCTCCAGATCTCATCTTCTGCTAGAAACACATGCAGTTAGTTCAAAATCAAAACAAGTTATTCGACGTCTGGGCTGAAGCTGGACCGGATGCTTCCAAGAAGGCTCTGGGGCATCTGGTGGTATCTTGCTAGCTTGGCATGCAGGTGTTGCCCAGGTTTCGTTGATCTTATCTTCCCCTGAGTCTCTTCATGCGGTAGTTTCGTTTAAAAGCTTCTCCTTCCTCTTGTCTGCCATATATGTGAGCAATCTCCCTCTGCTTAGAAATCAATTATGGCAAGAAATAGCGTAATTTAATTTTGATAATTTACCATGAATAATTACTGGTGATATGAACTGTATTTTTAGCCCTCATGATAAAAAAGGAGGTTCACCTTTCAAATTAACTAAATCAATTAGACTTTTTCGGGATTTAATGTATAAATAGGGCTTTATTGATCTTCCCCTCTTTGGTACACAATTTATATGGTGTAACAACCGACAATACCTAGCTAGAATTCATTATAAATTAGATGGGGCTCTCGTTAATCACCACTGGATCACTAAATTCCTCTGTATTAGTCTACAAGCCCTTAATAGAGGTACTTCTGATCATGCTCCCATTGTTCTATGCATTAATAATAGCTTGCACAAACCTAGACCCTTTAGATATGAACACTTCTGGTCTGAGTATCAGGAGCCAAAAGCCATAGTTCAAACCATTTGGGATACAAGAGATAGAGACCAATCCATTTCTGAATCCTTAAACAAGATTAAGGTACAAACATTGAGATGGAATAGAAAAGACTTAGGCATATTAGAGAACAAAGCTCATAAGACAAAGCAGGACATTACTGATCTGGAACTTAGGGATGAAAGACAAGGACTAACTGATGGGGAGCTTAAAAAACTTAGGGGTCTCTATAATTTGCATGCGGCCTACTTAAGGCAGATTATACTCAAATGGTGGTATAAATCTAAAGTCAATTGGCTTAAGGAGAGAGACAAGAATACCAAATTTTTTCATCTTAATAAAATTATCAAACATAGAAGGAATCATATAAGAAAAATAGAAGACTCTGAGGGTAATATCATTATTGAGAAAAAAACCATTCAAGCACAGTTTGTTGAACATTACACTTCATTATGGGCCCTACAACCCCAACCTCAAATACCCTTATCGGATTGGTCATCCCTTTCTTCCCTAAATGATGCATGGATTAGCAGATTAACTTCACCTATCACTCCTCAGGAAGTAAAGGATAGTCTTTGGAATATGACATTAGGACAGGCCCCAGACCTTGATGGGTTTACATCTGAATTTTTTAAGAACTATTGTGAAATCATAGGACCTGACATAACTAGGGAAATTATGAAGTTTTTCAACTCAGGGGTGCTACTTCAGGGATACTCTAAAATTGTTATTACATTTATTCCCAAAAAACCTAATCCTAGGACAGTTTTTGACTATAAACCCATCTCATTGTGTAATGTTACTTATAGAGCAAAAGCCAAAATTCTAGCTAATATAATGATGCCCACCCTTCCAGAGTTAATAGACAAATCTCAGTCTGCTTTTGTGGCAAACAGATCCATCCAGAATAATTTATTCCTAGCTCAGGAAATTGCTCATTCCATGATTAAAGGTAGGAGAAAATTTGTCATCCTTAGAGCTGTTATGGAAAAGGTCTTTGATGGAGTGTCCTAGGAGGCAATAATTAATGTGTTAACACTAATGAGGTTTTCTCCTAAGTTTATAAGCTGGATTGATTGTTGTATTAGATCTCCAATCTTTACCTGTTATATAAATGGATCCTTATCTCCCTTCTTTAAAAGTAGCAAAGGAATTAGACAGGGTAACCCTCTTTCACCTTACTTATTCATACTTATCTCTGAGGTATTCTCCTCCTTATTAAAACAAGAGGTACAAATAGGCAGGATTCACCCTTTCAAATCTGCACAATTAGTCACATGTTCTATGTTGATGATCTCTTAGTTTTTGTTGCTGCCAATTCACTCAATTGTAGGAGGCTAAAGGAATCTTTACTCAGTACTATTCCCTAACTAACAAGAGAATTAACCTAAACAAATCTGCAGTATATTTGCCATCCAAATTCTGTAGGAAAAGGAAAAATACTATTAGAAATGCTCTGAATATTGAAATTGGCACATTCTCATTTATGTACCTCGGAGTTCCTATATCCTACAAATTCCTTTCAATGAATTCCTTCACTAATATTTCTGATAAAATACATGTTAATTTGGCTGGATGGAAGATGAAATCCCTCAACCAAGCTGGCAAAACAACCTTAATCAAATCTACTATGACTTCTCTCCCAAATTACTCACTCAGTTCTGTATATATCTCTTCTGGACTTGTAGATTCTTTAAAAAGGCTCTCAAGAAGTTTTCTTTGGTCATCTAGAGATAAACAATTTATACACCTTATTGGATGGCAAACTATTCAGTCAGTTCGTCAAGATGGTGGACTTGGTATCAAGAATTTAAAATGCATCAAAACTGCCATGTTAGCTAAAAGTGTGCTTGCTATTTTAAAATCAATGTCAAGACCCCTTTGTAGTGCTAATTAGGAACAAATATGGAATCCCTCATCCCTGGTTTATTCCTCAACAATATTATTCTTCTAATCATGCATGGTGTTGGAGGCTTCTCTTGCAGGCAATGGAACTTATCAAAGGTGGGCTAAGGAAGCAAATTGGTAATGGTGGTGAAACTAATGCGTATAAAGACCCATGGATCTTTAATACCCCCTTATGTCTATTGCCTACTTTCTTTAATGTTAATTCGTATAACTCTTTGTTGATGGTTTCTGATCTGCATTTCAATTCTGAATGGAATATGAATCTACTCTATGACCTCTTTGCTCCTTGCTTAGTGGATAAAATTAATTCTATTTTGTATCCACATGTATGCACTGGAATCAATATTTTTTGCAAAATAGAGTGTTAACTTTGTAGACCACAAGTCTCTTCCAGCTTTTATTGTACTCGTGTATAATTATAGCATTTTTATCGAAGACTCAAGTATTTATGGAGCTTAAAAAAATGAAAAGAATATGGAGTATGCGAAAGAAAAGTTGGAAGAAAAACATATGTAGAAAAGATTTGAAGTAGCTCTTAAGTGTTATTCAGAACCTGGGTGTGTTTGGGCAAGTAAATCTGCAGGGGTTAATGTTTGGTGACTTAAGACCATCTGATTTGGGATCCATCGATCGAAAACCCGCTACATGGACCACCCTGTGCAAAATGGAGAAGCATTTAAGTGTGAAGTCATTTTCCTAATTATTTAAAGTTGAATTTAAAAGTAAGTAAATATTGAGATGATAAATTAAGCTCCAAGATACTTGTTTCTTCAACATTAATGTTGTAACTGATCATACTTTATCTTTAAAGTTGTGAGTGATTATGTTTAAATTATTTATAAGTCAACACCCTGTGAAGCAGGAGGACAAATGATAGTGCATTACTAGTGAGGAGCAGAAAAAATAAGATATAAGAAAAGTATTGGTCTACAGGGTTAATATTATGATGGAATTGTCTTGAGCATATGCTCTAGAGTT
>LTAE01001682.1:40040-51938 GCA_001647135.1 Pontederia paniculata | reverse complement strand
AACCCCTGATCCCTCTTCTCATGCATCTTCCTTCAATATAGGTCGATCACTCTGTATTCATAGGACGACCGCTGCACACATATGCTTCTTCTGAGATGTCTTCCATGTGCATAGGTCGTCCATTCTTTTAGCTTCGATCGACCTAACAACTTCTGAACTTGAGTCAACCTGTTACAAAATTCAGCTCAACAAGTTCATCAGTACAAACTAAGTTCCCTTACAAATTTGTGATCATCAAAACATTCTTGGGATCCTAAATTCAACAATATCTTTCATCTGAGATAATTGCATGTATATTTTTCCCTAAATAGAGCTAGTTTATGGCCACAATTATGAATTATTTATCCCCGTGAAGTCTCCGAGATGTTAATGTTTTTTTTTCGAACCAAATTTACGTGAGATTTTCCTTCCCAAAAGGAAAAGAAATCTAGATGTAGTGGAGTTAGCGTGCATCATCATCACGATTGTGAAACTGGATTTCACACTTGTGAAGGGATCTCACACCTTCAGTCATGGGCATGAAACTAGATTTCATGCCCGTGAAGCCATAGATGTCGTGTTTGCGGTAGCGGTCGTGATGAAAACCATCACACCCGTGAATTTTAGGTTCACGACCGTGAATGTATTGTCATAGGTTGTAAAGTTGAAAAGAAGAAATCAAGTATTCAGTCATGGCCGTGAAATTGGATATCACGCCTGTAAAACTTGAGCTCATGCCAATGAGTGTATTTGTCATGGGTCGTGAAGTTGAGACGTTGGAAATCGTCTCTCGATAGTGGTCGTGAAGGCTCATTCACGCCTGTGAACACTTTTGTCACGACCATGAAGAAGCCTTTCATGGGCCATGAAGGAGCCATTGTAGGTTTATAGTTTTATTATTTTTCTTTAGGTGATAGATGATGATAAGCCTTTTCTAAATATTAAGTTTTAATATGTGGGCAAGATAATGGTCAATCATTCTCACTAAATTAATGATGTAGTTGTCATGCATTTAACGTTTGTGAGTGACACTATTATTAATGATGTGTACTAATTGAACAACTATTATCCAGTTTATGTTGCCTAACCTTCTCATCGCCTTGCAATAAAAGAATTTCTCAAACATCCTTTCCGATCATGATTTGTGGGCGGAGTCAAGATCTTAATTAAAGAGGTGCAAAATTATTCATATTAGTTATAGTTGATATAAAATATAAGATAATTTCTAAAATAAATAATAAATAAGAAAAAAAATGAAAAGAATAAAGTAAACATAAAAGAAAAATTGAAAAAAAACTGGAGAGATAAGATGGATCAAACTAGGATCTTTTAACTTCTATCAAATCATTTCCATCTATCCAACAACAAGCACATATGAAAACAAACGACTATTATAAAAAATTAATCGCATCTAGGGGTTGCTAGTGCACCCCTTGAACCCCCTTGGCTCCGTCCTTGCTCCTAGCGACCTATTGGAGAGATCTCCAAAAACTCATTAGCCCTTCAAAAATATCACAAGGTAACTCTCAAAGTCAACTCAAAGTTACTAATGAAATAAATCAAATACAACAAGATAATCACTTGGTATATGGTTGTGTTTGACAAATAAAAAAATAGAGTTTAGAAATTTGACTTAGTGAAACACTATTATTTTGATAATAAAGTGTTTGATAAATTATTTTATATGTTAGCAGTTAATGGTTAAGTGAGTGACTATTTTCATTAGCATTTAGCGGATGAAAAATAGAAATTAAAATTTTATACCTAATTTACCCTCTTTCTTATTAGACTTTTATATATTAGCTATGCATATAACTTGTTAACTTTAGCTACTTGTTAACTTTATTGACATTAGAACATATAATTCTTTAGTTTATTTTTTTATTTATGTATATCTAATTTAGTTAAAAAAATTATACCAAATTAATTATTGTAGATCACACTTTCTTATTATCATCTTTATATTATCGAACACTTTCTTATTATCATCTTAATGGATCATTAACTATTAATTGTCAATAGCTAAAAATTGTTCGCTACATAAATCTCTATTCGCTCTTAAATTGCTATCCACTTATTAATCCGCTATTGATGCCAAACACAATTTAAATATTGCATTAGATGATTGATAGAACGAAGAATGAAGTGAAATTAATAAATAAAAAGAAAGTAAAGATGATGAACAATGGCTGAGAATTAATTGATATTTTACTATCGTTAGTGATACTGTCATAACTTACTTCTCATATAAAAAAAGTAAATTATGACAAAGATGATGAAAAAATAATGACATGAGAATAATTAATATTTGACTATTTTTATAGTAGAAAAATGATTCATCCTCCTAATCCAATCCTCTTGACATTCTCTTAATACTCACATATTTAAAATGTCCAAAACAATTGATATAATTACTTTGTGTGCCATTGCGAGAGAGTTAGGAGTACTTATGATAATTGGTTATGAGGATATAACATCACTATTTATAACATGGTCTTAGTTTTTTCGTATACTTTATTTTATCACGAAAAATATTATCTATTATACCTATTATATTGAGCTTTATAGTTCACGAGAGAATTACCTTCTTTGCATTTGATCTTACGAGTGATTGATCTGCATAGCATGCTGGCTCGTGGTGCATGAAACAACTTTGCTTATATATGAGTCAATTATCTTAAATTTATGTGGCTTTGTTAGTTTTTTTTTATCGGAGTGTGTTGAGACGCTTTAAATATTTTAAGATTTAACATATTTTATTTTATGAAAAAGAATTTAATTAATTTTTTATTTATTATATATTTTGTTGACTAATTGAAGTATGATGTTGTAACATTTTAGGATGATCATTCTCATGTGACAGGTTATGCCTATTGGCACTTTCAAACTTTGAATTAAATATTTTATATAAAATATTAACTCCCTTATCAATTGAACTAGCCTACTGGGCTAAGTTTAGCAATGTTGGTACATTATGCTTCGAGGCTTTGTTCGTAAATTTCAGATCGGACTCGCCGTTGCTGTTACCTCTTTTTAATATATCATTCACGTGACCGCGTATGAGCAAACAAAATTCCTACCCCAAAAACTAGCCTTTGGATATCGATCCGTGTGCTCCTCAAAGAACAAATTTTAACCCTCCGATTCGTTCTAATCCTACGCTTCATGTGGCAGCCCGCGTTCCCCAAATATTTTGCGCACTCGAATCGTTCTATAAAAAGCCCGCCATTTCCTCCCTCTTCTTCCATCGAGTTCCCAGCACCTCATTTACAAATCTTTGCTAGTTCGTCGCCGGCGACCGGAACCAAATAGCGAGATGGCCCGCACGAAGCAGACAGCGAGGAAGTCCACAGGCGGCAAGGCTCCGAGGAAGCAGCTCGCGACGAAGGCCGCCAGGAAGTCGGCGCCGGCCACCGGCGGCGTGAAGAAGCCCCACCGCTTCCGCCCCGGCACCGTCGCCCTGCGTGAGATCCGCAAGTACCAGAAGAGTACGGAGCTCCTGATCAGGAAACTCCCATTCCAGCGTTTGGTCCGTGAGATCGCTCAGGACTTCAAGACCGACCTCCGCTTCCAGAGTTCCGCCGTCGCCGCCCTCCAGGAGGCCGCCGAGGCCTACCTCGTGGGTCTCTTCGAGGACACGAACCTATGCGCCATTCACGCCAAGAGGGTTACCATCATGCCCAAGGACATCCAGCTCGCTCGCCGAATCCGTGGCGAGAGGGCGTAAACTACCTGTTGATGCCTCTCGTCGTCGCCATTTGCGTTCTGTCTTCTTAGTTTAGTTCTGACCTACGTTACGTACGCTTTGTATCTTCAAGTGATACTGAAGAAGTGTTTCATGTGTATTTTGATGTTTACTTTGTGAAATGAAAAAAAAGGAGACACTTTTTATCCCAACTCTCTTTTTATACCTTCTGTGGTAGTCACTTGGATGCTATGTTATCTAATTGCTGTTTCGTCCTGAAACCTTCTACATAATTGTTCGTCCTATTTTAGTCCATGTTGCTTATGAATTGAGCAGAACGTATCATATGGAAATGTGAAAGATGAAGTCTTGAAACAACAGTTAACCATAGTGAAGTCTGATTGCTCATAGTCTGTGCTTGGTATAGTAGCATGATTGAAATATATAAGAGTTTCACAATAGTCTCTCTTGTAATCTCTACCACATTTGGTGTAACATCTTATTAAAGGTAGGAGTGATGGAAGTTTACTGCCTCAGTGTCTGCAAGATGTATTGAGCATAGAGATCCCTGCAATCAAATAATGCTTGTGGTTAGCATTCCTTTGTAGACGACATGAGAGATCATATGTCTATCTATCATACATGAGTTTCCACCATAACGATTATGGAAAGTTTACTAATTTGATGGGAGTTGAAGATGAAACTTACATTGAGTACTGAATTGCCTCAGTTGCACTACCTGCAGGCAAGAAGTCATCGACAGCTACATCTTTGTTCTCATTCTTCTTGTCTGCATGGTCAAATCAAGGAATATAGAACCAAGTGCATGTAGAGGTATCTAAAGATTCTAAACTGAACAGAAGAATTCACAAGGTAGGATACAGTCTTCAAAGAAGCGACGGATTTCAGTGAGACGATGAGGAGGGAGCTCCTTAATGTCATTGTAGTGACGATATTCAGGGTCATCATAGCAAACAGCAATGATCTTGTCATCTCTTTCACCCTGCGCACATGAATAATTCAGAATACATTGAGGCTCTAGAAAATAAAACAGAGGGCAAAGAGACCAACAATTCATTCAGAAACATTACCTGATCAATCATGGGCATTAGTCCAATGGCCTTTGCTCGCAGAAAGCAACCGGAAATGACTGGTTCCTGTTCAGATATCGATGGACAAGTAACAAGAAATCTTAACAAACCATTGCCTTTTAGAGAGGGACTGGAACAATAAATTCATAGAAGCAGAGAAGAACAAGAATGTGTATAATCTTTTCAGATGATGTTAGATCAACCACAGTTACGAAAACAAAAGACTGATAATTTGACATTACATTAGAGCGCATAGATTATTTTTCACAAGGTGATATATTACCTGCATGAGGACCAAAACATCCATTGGGTCATTGTCTTCACAAAGTGTCCGAGGAATGAACCCATAATTTTGAGGATAAACGATTGATGAGTACAGAACCCGATCAACCTGGACAGGAATTAACAAATTGTATCAGAGAAGATTTAATTACCAGTGATCAGTTTAAAGCATATAATGAATTACTTTCATCGACGAGGACAACATTCTCTATTCAGTACTTATGCTAATTCTAGTTTGAGTGATACAACATATACACGGAATGAAATGACATTTAGCAGATCATTGCTTACTTTTATCAGTCCAGATTTCTTGTCAAGCTCGTATTTAACTTTACTCCCCTTGGGTATCTCCACAACCTGTAACATGTATCAATCAAGCAAATCAGAGGATATCAGATATTAACAAATGACCTCTGCCAACAAAATCTGGAGAACAAATGGATGAGAACAATTTGTGTGCTAGTGTCATGTATTGCAATTTATAGTTGCTCAAATTCCCAAGGTCATAGTTCTGCTATTGTTCTAAGATGTCATATTTTATTCCCAAATAATAACTACTCGTCAAATCTAATTCACGGTATAAAATTGGTTCCAAACGATTGCACTAGATACTTACAATATTGAAGATGGAAGGTGCTTGAGGACCTGGATGAAAATTCTGTAGTTAGCATGCTGTTATAGGAAGGTTGCATTGCAATTCACAAGATAAATATGAGATTATATCAATGCTTACCTATTTCAAGATCATGCCAAGGATGTGCTGCCACTGATTTCCTCGACAAGGATGATAGAATTCTTGTATTGAGCTTTGGAACAGGGCGTATGTTGGCAGAAGTTCCGTTCTCTTCACTCATTTTTCTAAGATGAAAAGGACAAGATAATTAAAAGAACATTACTACAAGAGAATGATTCACTAAGAACTATTAATTCGACAAGAGAAAAAAAAACATTAAGCCTTCTAAGTAACTCATAGAAACGCTGAACTCTTAGCTCCTCACTAGTATTGGCATATATCCAATGTATAACATAGAAAATTAAAATGCTTCAGTCCAAGCATAGATGTATGAGTATAAAAAGAAACATTTATACTTGCATATTAAGTAATGTTAATGACATAAATTATATATCAATAACTACTGTCTTGAAAAGAGGCTTGAAGAACTCTAACAGATATGTTTAGTACCCACTATCTTGAGGGGCCACCCCTTGACCATACTTGGGTCCTCCAACTGGTTCAAATTGAACACAAATGAACAGAGCCTCTTAGTAGATCACAGGGGGAAAGAGGTGCAGGCTACTTAATCGTACTAATTATAGTTCCATTGTTTGTGCAGAAGCTATCCACCGATATTTCCGTTGTACTGGAGGCGGAAGCTTGGGGCGTAAGATGCTGTATCCTACATTGTAGGCAACTTGGTCTCAAGCATATTTGGATCTAATGTGACTCAATGTGCCTAACTCAATTGCTTAAAAAAGGAAGAAAAAATGTCCCTGGTCAGTACAAAATCACCTACTGGACTGTTGGAATTTAGGCATGTATTTGTCTGACGCTAAAAGAACCGCAAACCTGTTTTGGCAAATTATGGTTGATCATCAGTGATGTTTCTTACGACAATGACCGTCCTTATAATCTCCTCAAATCTTTTGAACCAAGACAAGTATGGTATCTTCATTAATAAATATGTTTTTTTAAAAAGAAGAACGCAAATCCAATCCATCCAAGGCTACATTTTGTTTAGAATGGATGAACATTTGTCTATAGCCTAAAGGAACACTACGAGTACAAAGCAATATATGAAGTCTGGACGCATGTTCAAACATTAAAGCTTTTAACAATGTCATTGAGAGCACAATCCTTGAATTGCAAAATGCAATCTGAAATTATAGTTTCAAAAGAAGTTGGCAAGTCTTCTTTGGAAAGGAAAACACTTCAATTTTTTTTCACTTGTTTTCCCCGAGATCATCGTCGTCGTCGATAGTTGCTACGCTATTGCTCTATTCCCAGTCATAAAAAAAACCTGGATATAATGTATGAATATGATCCATTGCTTGTTGATACCTGTATGAATCTTTCCTCATTATTCTTATACTAATCTTTTTCTATAACCCCGAATTAATGTGTTCTATTCGAACCACCAGTAAATCAATCAAGTTTTCCCCCGAAAACATGGCTTGACTGGAACAAAGTAACATGAACGAAGATCCAAACATGTTCTCGCAGGCAGAAGATAAGTTACATTGAACTTGATTGCATAAATCATCTCGCTAAGCATGTCAACCAGAAAATTTTCTCAAAGAAGAAAAGAACATGGCAACAAGTTTGACACACACAGTGCAATTCCAGTCCAAATTCCTCTCCAAATAAAACTTCAAAATCAGACAGAAATCCACAGACGGCACATGCTAATCAATCTCCCAAGTCCCACCAATCTATCAGATGAAATCAATGATCCGGAACTCATATTGCATCAGTGATATATGAATCGAAACAACAACAGACTGAAACATATGCAGATGTGCATACCTTTGCCAGAAAGAAAACACGAGGGCCACGAAGAAGGAGAAAAAAGCCTGAGAAGTTGTTGGCCTCCCCAACTAATTTATACTGCAAACAGAGCTTTCTCTACCCTCGCAAAAAGGAACTCTGACAGGCAACTGCGTGCCGTTCGATTTGCTGGTGTTTGTTACAGGTACGGTTGGTATTAAATAAGATCTCGACACACTAAATTTGTTTAATATGGACATAAATCTTACTTTGCCTTTTATACATGATGATGGTGGTTATAAAATCAGAGTCCAAGTCAACGATACTTTTGTTTGCAACCAAATTTAAATGAGAAAGAAAAGGACTAATTGGATTGTGTTAAGTGCTGATTCATTCATGACTCGAACAGCATATATTTTTACTATTTTCGAGCATGCGCAATAAAACTTTAATCCATTGGTTGCTTACAATGTTTGGTTTTAGCAAAAAAATATTGGTTGCTTATAATGTTTGGTTTTAGCAAAAAAAAAAAAAACATAATTTATTAGGCGAATGAGACGAGGCCGAAGACCATACTAATTTATGTGAATAAAACTATGTCTTAAGTAACATCCTTAAGATCTTTTCCATATCAAGGCCGTTCCTATTATTTCGTGGTGGTTGATGTATTTGTCTAGTGTAATACTATGAAAGTATTATAGATTTAAAGTTTAACGAAAATCCTGAAATTTAATTTAGTTATTCTTTTCTATTTTAATTCGATTTTTTTTATTTCGCATCAATATTTTGATATAAAATCTTCAAAAGTCTGCTGAAATCAAAGATAGTAATGTTAATATTTTTTCCATAATTTGACCAAAAATTCTTTGAAGGTTAAATCGCATGATATTTGAACTCATTATTTATCTTATATATATATATATATATATAAATATAAAAATTCTAATAAAGAGAAAAAAGACCTACATGTCCATGAAAGTTTTTAAATGGAATTAATGGGCCTCATTTTAGCCTTTTTACCCTTTACATTTTCTTCGGCCCATGCGTAGGGTTTAGTCTTTCTTCCCTCTCAAAATCTCCCGGCGCCGGCGATCGGAAGCATCAGTGGCAGCGGAGACACCGCCTGCGGCGGAAGCAGCAAAGATGGCTTGAAACGAGGAGAAGGAATTCTCGAGAACCTCGAGGACTCCACCAAGGTCGAGATAACGCGTTAGATCGTCGAGGAGCTCGAGAGAATCAAAGAAAGAAGGCGACGGAGGACGTGAAGATTGGCGAGGTTGCGGCTGCGCAGCCGAACTCTGTGGCGATCCAGGAAGTGAGGAGCTGACGGAGGAGATGGAGGCGAAGAACATGCTCAACGTGAAGAGGTATGATTTCAAGGATCATCCTTTTGCTTTTTCTGGTAATCACATAACAACTGGATACAAATAGCTTGCTTTTGTTTCTTGTGATTCAATAATTGCTATTATGCTTGCTACAATTTTTATGCTGAAATGGCTGAATAACTTTTGAAGATTTGATGAAGTTTTTGAACTGCTTGACAAATTTGAAGTCCAAGGTTAATGGGAAGAACCAATTAGTGGAACTTGGCATGACATTTCAGTATATATTCCTCAATGTGGTATCATCAAACAGCACGTTCTAGCGTTGACAGGTTCAGAATGATTGTACGTTCCATACTAGGATGATCTTGGCAATAGGATGATTGTCTCTCCTCTACAAGGGGACGTACCTGCAGTTTAATCAGCTTAATTTACTGCCTGCATGCTTAATTTGTTGTCTCTCCTCCGGCATCCTGCCTGACGGACTTGGATGACTGAGTTCACAAATGACCTTGCTTCTTGGCCGAGAAGGTGAGGGCCAAAAATCGGAAATCAAACCGGAACTCTTAAATAATTTAGACTCTTAAATTTTATTAAAAGAATAATTTTAAAAATTATATAAAATTTTATAGATTCTTAAAGAATTTATACGAGTTTGTACGAATCTATATAAATACGTGCGACTCCACATTTTATATAATAAAATATTCTTAAATATTAAGTATTTTGTTTAATTAACCTTATTAATAATTACGAATGATATATTACGAGTTAAAATTTATTGCAACTCATTTTAGTACATTTTTTTCTTTCATTATTTTTTTAACTTAATAAATTACAAAATTATTAGTTACTCAATAATTAGAAGTAATATTTTTTATTTTGATTGCTTTATATTTATGTCATGTTAATGCAAAATATTAATTTTTATATATTTGGATCTTAAATATGTATATAATTTCATATTATGGATGCATATTAATTATTTTATAATTTAATACATTTCAAATATGAACTCTATGAATTCACGATACTACTTTGCGCTACAAATTTACAAAAGAGAAAATAAATCTACTTAGACTCTCGAACATAACAACTTTGCTCAACGATTTCAAAAAAAAAAATTAAATTTTACGTTAATATTTTTTTTTATGCGGCTTTATCATGTGGAGAAGAATCGAAAAACTTAAAATCTTAGGTGTAAGGACATTTGGTGAATAAATTGCAAAATGAACGATCAATCATTTACAAACTAAAATTCAAAAGTCAAAGTGGCACTCGAGCAAAATTAGGGGACTATTCACAAACTCTATCCCAACAAAAGTTGAATGTTTGTCTTACAGTAAAAGATTTTGGTAGCCAAAATGACATATCTACTGTTTTGAGGATAAAGCGATATGTTTTAGTTAAGAATGCCTTATTTTTGTTATCCAGGGAGGTGAAAAAAACATTTATTGTTTTTTCATATTTGTAAAAAACTCACTTGTTGCTACCTACTCATGTATCTACTGTAGCCTAATATAACTGTTATCTATCTTTGTTCTTTAGCATTATGGTTTGTGAGTATTCTACAATTTATTTTGTCTATCCTCTAGTTGATCATAATCTTTGAGTGGGCATGACATCTGAATTCTGACGTGCTAATTAGGGATGATAGATATGAACTGAAAATATATTCATTCCGATTTGGACCCAATTTTTATCGGAAAGAAGGCACAAGTCTCATTTTCCAATCCGAGTACAATCAGGATCGAAATTGAGACGTCTATATTTGTATAAAATTAGATCGACACATTTTACTTATTTTAAATTATTTAAACATAAAAATATATTATCATATTTATAATATATAATTAAATTATATGTATAAACTTTATAAACATATATTATATTACAAAACATGATAAGTTAATATTATCATAATCAAATAATTAAATATATACTTATCGAAAAGTAGTAATAGTTGAATATACGATATGTATATCAATATTTTGTTATACTAAAATATCGGATCGAGTTAATCCGGTATTTAATATTATAATTTGGTTTTGACTCAATCAAAATATATCATATTTTTGAAGCTTGGCTCGCTCTCGATCCATATATTAATCGTTACAAAAAAAATGGAAATTAGATCGATTCAAATTGGATCAGTCGAATTGTTCATTTCGTGCTCAACCCTTACAGAGTACCATGGCATCACATTGTTGGAGTTGGCGAATACTTCAGGGCATCTTGTTTCTCACATCGAGTACGCCCACGTAAGTTTAGGGGAACTTGAGTATCACCCAACGACATCTAACTCCTACGCGCGGAAGGGAGGGTTCGGGGGGCACCGCCCCTCGACGGAGTTTCCGCTGGCCCGTATAATGCGGATTAAGAGATTATTTATTTGTTAGAATTTTGAACCCATATATATTGCTCTTATTTTCAGATGTAATGTTGAGCGGTTGTAATGAAAAACAATAATAATGAAATCTCTTTGTAGGATGTAGCAATGTTATTAAAATCGAACCGGGCCGGCCGGTTCAACCAGTTCAATCGCGAACCGGTGCCTAATCCGGTCCCGTTTAAGTGCAAAATCGAGATGGACGTCTGACCGGATAGAACCGGGTAAAACCGGTGAACTGGCAAACCGGTGAAAAACCAGGTTCAATGTTAAATTTGAAAAAAATCAAACTAAATTAGAAATTTATTGTAAAAATGGAAGGAAAATATTTATAAAAGGAAATAATTTGAAAATAATCAGCAACAACAAAAAATGAAAATAAGAATAAATGGTGGGGGAAGAATAAATAAGGAGGAAAAAATGGAAAGTAAAAAAAAAAGAGAGATATAATAGTAAACGGAAGTTAGGTCAATGATTTAAAATAAAATAATTAATATAAGATTATTAGTATAATAATATTAATCATCATATTTTTTTTGATAACCATTAAAGTGTATAAAAGGAAAATAATGACAGAAAAATTGGAAATAGGAAATAAATGGGAAGTAGAGTAAATAATGAAAATAAATGAAATAAAAAACGAGGAAAAAGGTGAAAATACAATA